>NIUQ01005742.1:0-10091 GCA_002796945.1 Plectus sambesii
CGAAGACGTTTCATCGAAGCCGGAGTCGGTGCTGAACGAGCTGTTGAGTGAGAATTGCGTGGATAGATGTTGCTGCATGGCCAGAGGGTGGTGATGGCCGAGCGTGTTATGCGCATATCCGTTGCTTCCTAATGCCGCGATGGCCGGCGATTGCATATGCTGATTCGGATAAAAGAATGTGTGCACCGCCGGGAACGTCGGAGTAAGGTGCCCGTTGTTCGGTGCGTAACCCATGCTGCCGTTGCTGTCGACCACCACGCCACCGTTGGCCAATGCGCCTGAAACAGTCGAACTTGGAAAAGAATCGAGCCCTTCACACAACAAATCTCTCAGTTCCCGTCTAATTTTACGTCTTCACGTTCCCGTACAGTGGAATTCGTTTTTACTGATCACCGGGGAACTCGCATGACTTAACCGGTATAACCGAACTTATTTCTATAAGAAATTACGCTTTGGGACTGAAAATCTTGACCGGTATAAGTGGAATATTGTTATAATCGAAACTGGTATAAGAGAGGTTGGCTGTAAGAGAACATCACAACCCCGCGTCGAACTCGTGACGTGTCTACTCATATGCGCAGTGGTACGTGCAGCTATCCAAACGTACGTACAATTAGCGCTGTCGTTCAGTTCGCTATTGACCAGGCTGCCGCAGAGCGATTGCTGAGACTGATTGTAAATAGCCGGCGGCGGCGGAGTGCAGTATGTGGGGCCGTCGTCGTCGAAGCGGAAATGCGTTGGAGATGGCACGGCGGTGCCCCTGAATTTATCCATCAGTTGTATGCATTGAATATGGATCCATCAAGTTGTTCGCTAACTAATGATATCCAAGGCTATCAAAGTATCAGTTTTTCTCTGACAATATGCAGTAATGAAGCGGATGGGAAGATAGTACTTCCGCAAGGTATTTCACGTACAGCAATAATGAAAAGGCTATGCAACGCAACCATTTAGTCGAAAAATCCTATCAATAGCTAACTTTCGATAGATTATTCAGCCGTCCACGCTTCGTGGAATGGCTTCGCTGGAACAAACAACGCATTCTCACTGTATTTTTCCAGGAATTAACCCAGTGGGATGCCATCATTAATTTACCCATTCTTTACGACAACCCCCTGGCGGCTGACTGAAAACCACCTTCTTCAACAGGGTATTCAGTAACCCAAGAGAACATTCTCAGTATAAAGGGGTGTTTACATAGCTGCGGCGTGCGGCGTGCGGCATGCGGCTTGCAACCAAAATTTTGGTTGCAACGGGTGTTTACATAGCTGCAACGGCTGCAATTTTGCCTGCGGCATGCGGCTTGCGGCNTGCGGCGTGCGTTCGAAACAAACCGAACTCACGCCGCACGCCGCAGAGTCCCTTGCAACCTTTTTCGAATTTCGTATCGGTCTTTGTGCGATGTCTTGCGAGATTACGATATTTTTGAATATTTGAACTTTGAATAAATGAAACCCATACATAACAATGAAATTTGCCGCGCTCTTTTTGCTAGATACGGTAAAAAAGGTTGCAGCTATGTAAACACCCGTTGCAACCAATAATTGCATGCCGCACGCCGCACGCCGCAACCGTTGCAAGGTTGCAAGCCGCACGCCGCACGCCGCAGCTATGTAAACACCCCTTAAAGCCAGCAAAAAATTCAAAGTACTGCGATAAAAGTGAACAGTAAAGTTTTACCTAAAGCGCGTCTGTTGTTCGAGTCGGAGTCGCATCATAGTCTGTACGTAATGAGTGCGCACGCGTACAGGGTTGAACTCGACGCGACCGACGGGATTGGCGCAGCCGTTCGCCGTGCAGCCGCATGGGAACGACGGTCGATCCACCTGAAAAACAATTGATACCGTGTTTGGACATAATCGGGCTGGTATGTGAACGATACGCCCCACTAATCCGGATTGCGCTATTACACGCCATACGCACATGCACAGGATAGGGTAATAAACCAACGCATGCGCGTGTAGCGTGTAATAACGCAATCCGGAGAGTGGGGCGCATCGTTCCCGCACGATCGGGCTAAAGGGCGTCCGGTACGCGAAGGCTACCGTAATCGGAGGCGCGTGATTTGAATTGCGTTACGTAAGATTTTGTGGCCATAACAATGCCCTACTGTGCTGTTTGAATGCAAACATTGTAATCAGGCGAGAATCGCTTTAGGATCTCTCTCATACCGGTCGCCCTTTAGCCCGATTAGTTTGGACAAGGTACCCCCCACGTGACCAAATCGTGTGACGAGGCGTCACATATCATGCTGATTAAGTCATGATCGTGTCAAGATTAAACTGCTACGAGGCTGCTCTGTGCGTGATTTGGTCACGTGGGGGGGGGGGGGTACCTTGTCCCCGAACCAGTTGATAGACTTAATACTAAACATTTTGAAAAATCTAAATTACGCGCAAAATTTAGATTTCTAATACCATACTTCAAAGACCTAATGCCGTACTTCGATGTAGTGCTTATAGATTCTGGCCGAAAACTAGTAGAATGGAGACAAACGACTTGACTTAAGATAAAATCAAATATCATAGTACAAAGGGGAACATTCGGTCGCCCAAATCGAACCCTAAAAATGATAGAATGAGCAAAGTGCGCACCTGACACTTGACGTTGTCCCTGGCACACTCGCACGTGTCAGGAAGGCATTGACCCTGACAGGAGCAGCCGCAGGTTTGGCGCGAAATTCGAATGGTCTGGCACTCGACACGCTCGTCCTTGTCGACGGTGACGCCGGCTGACTTGAGCATCTGTCGGCGGTCGCGTCCGCCCAACGGCTGCAGAAAATAATCGTCCGCCTCGTCGCCATCCGCGCCGCCGATTCCCGCGTCTTCCTGAAATAGGCAAAACGTAATTGACATACCGTATATTGTATATAGAAGCCTAGCAAATTAAGGATGACAAAATTGAATGTAAATTTGACGAATTTGAATGCAAAAGTAACCACGTTAGTGCAATGAAAGTCTCTGTATGTTCGTACCATTAAACAGTAACAAACTTGAAAACCTTCAATATCTTCTATGGTCCCGAAAATTAACGCTCAACAACCGCTAGCACATCAACTCATTCTAGACGCCAAGATATTTGACACCAGCCTGTGTGCTTATTGAGAACAGTATCCAAAGTTTGTGTTCTCTTTGATTATTGTGAAACTTAGAGCGATTCCCGTGACGCACTAGTTCGCAAAGTAAACATCAATGGGTTTGTTCGTAAAGCGAACAGTGAAAACGTTTGGTATTCGTTGATTGTACGTCGTTTGCTCTGTCACCTATCTCGTCACGGTCTTACGGACGACCGTACGACATCTGCCTAACGCAAACATTGGCTAATAAACTTGAAGTATGCTATTCACCTTGATGAATTGTTTCAGGTTAAAAGAACTGCTTCAAAGAGAAGCGTGAAACAAAATAGTCTGCTAATTATGGGTACAGTCGAAATGTCTTTGTTGGTAATAGAGTGCGGAAAGGGTATATTTAATAGTACAGTGGAATTCGTTAATAGCGGTTTCTGCGGGACCGGCACTTTTTGACCGGTATAAGCAAAAAACCTGTACAACCGAAACCGGTATAAGCGAATTCCACTGTACTAGGATCCAACGACCTTATCTTTGTTAGCATCTTTCGTCAATTTAAAGCTCTTTTTAGCAAAAAAGGACGCGAAATTCGAATCCTACGCCATTGAATGCAAAAAATTATCCCATCATAATATTTCTACATAGCAAATAAAAACTTTAACATTCCCAATCAAAATATATCGCGAAAGGAACCACAAAGTAAAAAACAGGGACCTCGTCGTCTTCCTCTTCGGACTCCTCGGACTCTTCAGGAGTTGCAGCAGTCGGCGATTTGTTGTTGGCGGTCACTTTGGCGTTCTTTGCGAGTTTCTGACGAGTCTGCGACTGCTGCTCCCGCAGCGCCTGTTCATGCTCGGCCAGCGAGAACTCCCTCGTTGCGTGGTGTCGATGTGTCATCCCTAAAACAGATATGGCGTTTAGGTCGTTGCATTAGTTAAATATTCCCGTGAAATATTTAGTCAAAATTTCTCGATCAGCCACTTGAAATCGAGCCAGGCACCGTAGTTGGAAAAGATGAGTTCGACTTCGATACTTGGGCTTTTTGACCGTTTTTACGAAGAATGATAGTCATTTTTTGGTTTTTTCGAGCGTGACATAATAAAGAGATGCGCTATGGACTTTTGAAATAGTATGTCTAATTAAATTTAGGATGTCTTGTTACTGAGTAAGCAGTTTTAACGAAACATCGCCCATGATCATAATTTTTCATCCTTGCATTCCATTTAGTCATCTCTCTATTTGATTCAAACGCTAGTTTGACAAATGTGAATGTAAGAGTGACGAATAATAATGAAAGGCGGTGCAAATCGTCATTTCCCCTGAATAATGAACTTGCCAAGAGTGGTTCCGCCAAAGGACGGGACGCAAGAGAAGCCCTGAGAGCGTTCGAAGTAGAAGACGGTGACGCCGTTGAAGCGGACCCGCCGCTTGTTGCCGCCCGAAGAAGCTGAAGAGCAGGAGGCGCCGTTGCTTGTCGTCCCCCCAGCCACTTCCAGTCGGGCCGCCTTTACTCGCGCCTGCCCTTCCCCGCATGGATTAGATGCTGTAGAACTCGAAGAGGTAGCTGCTGCTTCTGCCGACGCCGGAGTTAATGCCGCTTCTTCCGGATTGCCTTAAAGTATGCATATGAAAATAGAATGGTCTACAAAGAGTTTATGACATTTCCACTTTAATAAGGACACTTTTCTAATCAAAGTGAACAGTTTCCATATAGACCTGACCAAAATATATCCTCATTGATTTGGAAAACGTCATGAATATTTCGAAAAGTCCCCTTATTAAAGCGGAAGTGGTATCTCTAGAGCTGAACTGATATACTGATCGAAATTTGTTGACTATACAGTTTACATTTCTTAGTCAGTAACAGGGAGTACTATAGCACGCTTAGCATCAAAAACTACATGGAGCACGTTCGTTGATACGTTCACACTACCAACATTTATTGCTACGGGACCAACACTTCATTTTCTTGTTACTGACTAAGAAATTACAACGATACAAGTGCTCGCCAAAAAAACTCACCATTAATAGTCGCACCGTCGTCGAATTTTCGTTTCGGCATAGTATATGGTCGGGAGACGATCAAAATCTGCTTGGGTACTCAGGTTGAGATCAAGTGGTTACCGTAATCTAGGCACGTGTGATGCAGCCACCTCGGAAAGAAGACACCACAAGTCTCCAATCTTCGCCCTGCACCCCCACTCAAATCATCTCGCCCCTGGAATGAAAAGGACTGTAAACATATGAAACGTCGAAAAAGCAATATCTCGCGCGCAGTGAATATCAGCAAACTACGGCAACGAGTTCGCGTTCAAAATGTACCCAGCAGGAGAATGAGAGCTTGTTTTGCTCCGAGTTTTTCTCATTTGTAAGAACATGCTATTCATAGGCTGTAGTCATCAAAAAATAACTTGCATCACCTAGTGTTGGGACAAAAACTAAAATCTAAGCCAGAAAATCATCACTGACGAGACTATTTATGAACGCCTGTAGCTAGCAGAGGTCGATCCCTCTGGGTCGCCGAACTCGTCGCGATATATACTTGAAGCGGGCTGTGGGCAGCCGTGTATCTTTTTGGCAAAGGGCTTGTTCTAGCCTTAACCCTTCACCCTTACACTTTGGCTTAGGTGCTGGCTGACACGTGCAACGAGTTGTACAAAACAAACTGGTCGTAACTAAGGGCGTGAACTGGCCGTTGGAACACGTGCGTAACCAAACAAGGAGATAACAGATGGACAAAAAATATGATACATAGCTCTACGCGACCGATCATTTGTACGCCGACCAAAGTGACGTGACGTCATACGCTCCCAATTCCTTCGTCAGTAACAAAGAAACAGTAGAAATATCGTAGCAACGAGTTAGGCTGCGCATAAATCATGAGCGGTTGCGGGAACAAATTGTATGGCGAGGAATTAAAGCGGAAAAAATGAGGTAGTAGAGTCAAAATTTCTTGGTCGAGAACAGAGAGTCCCAGGGAACAATGTAGCGCGCTTAGTATGGAAAACTAAATTAAGCATGTTCGCTGCGGTGTCCACGCTATTAAGCTTTACCGCTACGGGACCAACTGCTTCAGTTTCTTACTACTAGGAAATTAGAACTATAGAGTCATGGGTTGAGTTTTACATTCGAGTTCCTTTCACTTTAGCGTTATAAACTCGGCGGTCTTATTTATATGTGCCCTTCAAAAGACGACGTGTTACTCGGGATAATACAGATAATGCTGGCTTCTATACCATTTCTACTTTAACAAGGATACTTTCAAAGTCATAGAGAACCTTTTTCGAATAAATATGGAAAACGTCCGCTATGAATTGGAGAATGTCCTCATTAAAGTGACAATGGTACCTACTTTTATAACAAGAAATCATAAGTTCGTCTAAAACTACCCATCCCGTAAAGTAAAAGTATGACCTAATAATGCAGTTCTATACTCAACATGCAAAATAACACGTCTGATTTATGAACTCTAAACACGGCCCAAAATGTTGTTATTCGACGCCTAAAATAGTGCCAATGAGAGGAGAGCCAACTATCGAAGCCCTCGAAGCGTCGACAGGAAGCGAAACAAAACTCTCATCGGAGCTGATCATTGTCCATTCATCTGTGAGCCAACTTATCCAGCTGGCATTGTGATTTGCGATCCACTCAGAAGAGGGAAAGAAACGCCAAAAAGGCCGCTGTGCATCGATTTATGCGACGCACGCTAGTGACGCAGGCTGGAGCAACACGTATGCGGCGGGCTCCGATTGACGGCTGGATGTTAGACATAACGTATGGCGCGGCGAAGGGGTCCAATTCGATCCACTACATACGCCGTCGTGCATCGTAACTTTGCATTCGATTTCGTCTGTCTCGCGTGTGATTTTGTCATTCTTGCACTCAATTTGAACGCAACTTTGACGTAATCGAAGGCAAAAGTTACGCATTATGACGCGAGACGGTGTATGACATGAACAGTGCTTGGATTTTTTAGACTCGGCGCGGTTGATGCTGTGAAATGCTACATGTTATCGTCAACGCCGGCTATTGCGAATACTAAGCGAATGGATAATGAAGCATGCGAATGAATAGTGAGGTGTGAATTAGAAAGCACTGTGTCAAAGAGAATGATAAATATTAACACGAAAGAATTGGGGAAAGAGTAAAGAGGCTACACTAAATATCCAACGTCCCATAATCGACGACAACTGCATCGTACTCAAAGAAGATGAGAAGCGAAGAAACAGCTGCGCATAAAGGCAAAGGTGAGCAAGGTAAGCTGAGGAATCGTTCTGCTATTCAATCTAAACAAACTAAAAAAAGCGTCCCATCGGCATTGACATGGATCCTCAAATAGTGCGCGTGATGACACTTGGCACAGCAAGGTCTCAAGCGTCTCGAACGCAAACAGAAAAATCGATAACGGTATGTCGCCAGAGCCCTGTGGATGCGGCAATTTGATTGTACCATAAAATGACTTAACGTTTCAACAGAAAACCAATATTTGCTCGTATTCGAGCAATTCCAAATACGCTGCTAGAATATTTTAACTAACTATTGTATTGATAGAGGAAAATTGATCTGCCAAGACGATAGGAGCTAAATACAAGGATAGAGGTGGTTTTAGACGTCACAAATTTGATGGAATAGGCGAGACTGAAGAAGAAAATTTGCCTATGAAGCGCGCTATCCAGGCGCTAATTGGTTAAAACAGCCAAAAGGACCTATGTATTGTGCGGCCTATAGCAGAGATAGCCGCCGCACACAGCTCACTGCTACCGGAAATTCTGGCAAACTGCCGCCAAGATTATCTACCGGCAATGAGGCTGTTATACATATGGTAAATATCCAATAAGCGTGGTCGCGCGGGGAGGAATGACGTGGTTCAACGAAAGAAGCCGAAAAACAACACACATGCAGTAGGGTCGAAAGAAGACGGTTGACGTCGGGTGGAAACAAGAAACGCGTGCTCGCAAGAAATTAGGGGGTTGGCAATGATATGAGCGTCCGTCGTCGTCGACATGGGCGCCGTGCGCAAAGGAGGCCAGTAGTGGTGCCAGGCGCCTGCGTCGAATCGATAAGCTTCAGCGACCGGCGACGACGACACGCCCCTCCCCAACCCTCTGCTATTGACCGCCGCCAAATCTACGCCCACACCCCGGGCACTCAGTGCCTCCGATGTGCGCCACTTGATCCAAACAAGCGCAACACCTAAGAGGATGCTTTATTCTCCGCCCTCTTATGCGGCTCGTACAGCGGAATTTATTTATAGCGGTTTCGGTTATATTGGTATTTCGCTCATACTGGCACTGCTGACCGGTTCAAGAGCATACCTTCCCATACAATGAAGTTCTCTTTCACAGGTAATTTCGGTGGTCCCGTAAGTACAAGTACGAACAAATTTCACTCTACTTTATTTCCTGCCCTTTTATGCTGTTCATCAGTCAGCGTATCGTAGGCAGAGCGGCCTTTTTTCTGCTTAGGTTTGGCATAGGCTGACTGCTTCACCAAGCTAGGCCAAAACCAAGCCCCTACCCAAGCCAAATAAAGACACTGATAGTATGATACTTGGGGTACACAGCTCACATGATCTTCCGCTCAATCAGCAAGATGGACCTGAGGCAACGGCCCAGGTATCAGCAGAACCGAGAAGACAAAGACCCGCCCAAATTTCGCGAAAAGCCAATATGTCCAGTATTGGGCCGTATATTCCTGGCCTAATGCATACAAATCTGACGAGGTTCATAGCTCCTTGTGGGAAGTCTTTTTTTAAGTTTTAAAGGTGAAAGATGAATTACGTCATACTATTAGGGGGGAGGTAACTCATTATAAAGTAGCGACTGGCACAGCGTAAGTACTGTGCCCGCTGACATCACAGCTAATTTTACGCCAATTAGACGTGCTTACGTCGCCAAAGCAGCAAGTGCGTTCGTACACAAACGTCTCGCTTCGTTTTGGCTCGACGGCGTGGCAGAAATAGACGCGCGCAAATTTGCAGCAAACGAACTTTTAGCTAATTTCAAATGTTTTAGTATTCCATTTAAGCATTCAGTCTTTCGAACTGAAAGCGAGACTTGTTGGACGTGGATTATTTCTGGAGCGTCATCAGGGTATCTCTCGCGAGAACTCCCCCCCCCCCCCACGCAATTGACCTTCGGTATCCGTGGGTTCTCTTATCACATGAGGTTAACTATCTATTTTAGGGTCTCTTTTATGGTCCCTTCAGAGTTGGCGCAAATCCTAAAACCTGCATGGGAATAGGATTACTTGGTCATGTTGTAATATGCCAAGAAATCAATAATACTATCTACCACGAGCCGTCACAACATCATGTCAGCACCCTACATACATTCAACCTTTCGAATACTTGTAAGACCAAACTAGCCAGAATAAATGGGGAAAGTTCAATCTTATTATCCGCAAAAACGATTGAGAGAGAACTGAATAAAGTTGAATTCGTTTATACAGGCATAAACAAATTTCATTGTATCAGCGCAGCGTTGGTCGGCGTCAACATCGAGGTGAGCGGCGCGAATCGAAAGTGACGGCATGATTTATACCTGTACTGGCGTGTCTGACGTCATACACAAAGTGGCCGAACGTCAACAATGTTCGAGACATAGGTTGGCAGAGGTGGGAGTAAGGAATAGTAGTACCTCGCAAGCATGAAATCTTATTCAATCAAAAGACCAATGAAAAGAAGGGGCCTATCAATATAGAACACAGCAAGGTTGCATAACGTCAGAGCCATCCGTGTAAACAGCGCCTCGTGCATGTTTACACCGAAAAAATATGGCATTTTTAGAGAACGTGTTTTTTGTCACATCTCATTCAAAATAAAATGCTTATAAAGCTAATAAAAGCAGTTTCCAACGAAACTGTAACTGAATATTACATTACATCCACCCAACACATTCACGTAGAGCAGTGAGGGGAGCAATACAGCGTCGCTTAACGATTTAGCTTACTTCAACCGCTGGCAATCGAGTTGATTAGTCGTTAGATTAATGACCTGGCAACGGCCAAGAAGAAAGCATAAATC
>NIUQ01005743.1:0-10048 GCA_002796945.1 Plectus sambesii
CCGCGTCGCATGCTGATCAGTGCTTGTCTCACTTCGCAATCGAGGAAAGGCGCAAACTATGGTTCTTCATCAGGCAGCTTTAGGCTTGTTGGGACCGGAGTCATACTGCTGTAGAGGTTGTTGTAGAACTGTTGTACTTCTTCTAGGAGCGACTTGCGATCGTGCCTGACGCGGCCATCGGCGAGACGTACGGCGATCATTGGACGAGTACCAGTAGAAAGTTGTTGACGAACTTTGCGGAGACCTCGATTATTCTCGATCGCGCTTGTGACTATCGACAGCTGCCAGTTGTTTAGGTCGATCTTGAGCCGCTTCCGAATCAGCTTGCAGAGCTCGGCGTATTCGATATCCATTTTCCCGGTCTTCTTCAACTCTTGCCTCTTCTTGAGCAGCTGGCGTGTCTCCTCTGTGATTTTTGTGGGCGCTAGCAATTCTTCTGACGCGATCTGGGCTGCATCTCGGATCGTGTTCACGATGGCGCCGTACTGATCGTCAAGTTCATTGTCTCCGCTGGCATTTGATCGCATGAAGTCTTCAATGGCGTACCGGTATATAGCTGGATTCAGTCTTCGAATGGCTGGCTTTCTCGGCGCTCGCCATCTCGCGAGTTGGTGCCATCGGGTTCGGCTTCCTTGGACGGTGATTGTTGCTCTGACGAGGCGGTGGTCGCTGCCCGTGGTGAACTTGTTTAGCACTGAGACGTCGGTGAAGATTTCTCGGTGGCTGCTAAGGACGAAGTCGATCTCGTTCAGCGTCTCCCCGTTTGCGCTCCGCCAGGTCCATTTCCGCCGACTGCCCTTCTTGAATAGAGTGTTGCCGATGACTATTCGACGCGCCTCGCAGAAGTCGACCAGCATTTGTCCTCGTTCGTTGCGCTCTCCTCGTCCGAACTGGCCGGTCGCTCGTTCTTCCTCAATCTGCTGGCCAACCTTGGCGTTGAAGTCGCCCATGATGATCGTATGCGTGGCCGTTGAGCTGCCCCGTATCGCTCCGTCGAGGTCTTCATAGAATGACTCGATGACGTCATCGTCGTAGGCGGTTGTCGGCGCGTAGACTTGGACGAGTCGTATCGTCTTACGGCTATCGAGGTCAAGTAGTACAGAGGCGATGCGTGAGCTCACCGGTACAAACTCGAGCACTCGCGCGGTCCAGTTCTGTGTCATGTAGAAGCCAACGCCGTTCCGCGATTGATCGCTCT
Source organism: Plectus sambesii (assembly GCA_002796945.1). NCBI lineage: Eukaryota > Metazoa > Nematoda > Chromadorea > Plectida > Plectidae > Plectus > Plectus sambesii. Next base: position 1,199 of record NIUQ01005743.1, read on the forward strand.
CTCCAGAGTAGAAGAGCGAGTAGCCTGAGCTGAGGTCGAGTCGCGCAGTTCCTCTTCTTCTCACTTCTGACAGCCCGATGACGTCAAAGTTTATCCTTGCAGCTTGATCTTCAAAATCGGCAAGCTGTCCAGCGTCGAGTAGCGAGCGAGCGTTGAACGTGCAGAAGTTGAGCAGTGGCGTCGATTTCGAATCAATTTTCATCGTAGTAGTAGTAGCCGGAGTCATAGTATTATTCGTAACAGTAGTAGCAATACAGGATTGGAACATACACTCTCACGCTGTTCCGATTGCGGGTTGAGAGCGGGGTTTTTGTCTGCTAGGGCAGAGCGGCCGAGTGACCCGACCGCGCGCCGCGCGTGCACACACCGAACCCCCCATATGCATATTCACATTTAAAAAATAATGTTTCACAAGAAATCGGCGCAATTATTAACAGAAATTAGCCAGTATTCGTAATATCATTTTACACTACAAAAAACGTGTCGCGCAAGTGACCTAACCAAATATGCAATGTTTTTATAACAAATATTGCTTTTACCTTTGAAAAAGGGCCATTAAAAAAACTGTCGGATAATGCGGCAGTACTTGCAGAAGAGCCAGTAAAATAGATCTACGAATACAAGAATATCAAGTCCGATCCATAAACCAAGAACACCACCAAATTCGCTAACAAAATCGGTCACCGTGTATTTGTTTACTTCTTTGAAACTGAGATATTCAAATGACTTTATTAAGAGTTTGATCCTAGCCACGTTATATTTGTTCGTATATTTGTAATTTAGCCTATCAGTAAAAGTAATGCGTGTGCAATGCGGAACGCAGCTTAATTCGCAGAGATCCGTCTCATTGCTAGTTAAGAAGTTGACGCATCTTTTATAGTCGATTAGATGGCACTGACCTAAATTACTATTCGGGGATAAACTCGACCGTGAGGCTGGTGAACATTTGCAGACGCGCTCAATTTTCTTCTGTTGGCATTCGTCTAGACATGTTTCCATCAATTTTTTCTCGGAGCAATGCCGTAAACCGGAGCTCTCCGGCATTGCTTCGTATATACTGGATATTTCCAAGTTTGCGATAGAAGACTGGCCCAAAAAAAAGGAACGTGCTGATCCCAAAATAAGAGCGGGGTTGCCTTCCTCATTGCTAAAGTCGCGCCCACTGAAATCAATAGTTATGGCTTCATAATCACTTGCATACTGATATTTTGGCAACGATTGTTTAGCGAGAGAAATGCGAACATAATCCGATTTCGAGCTGAACGTCACTGTATCCAGGGGCAGCTTGTAACAGACCTTTTCTCCATCGATGAATGTCGTATCAGTTATATTTATAATTGTTCGCCTTACTGCTCCGTCGACCTCCTTCATGAAGACAGCTTCAATTTTATAAATGTCTTTTATTTCAAGTCCCAACTGCTGCTTCAATTCGGGAATCGTAATATTTAAGTGATCAATCAGGTCATCTAGATCTATCAGAGATAGAAAATTGGTATGAGATATTGTAATTCTTGATTTATTTGATGACCTACTATCGTTGTCATGAAAAAATGCAGAAATAAATTTCTGTTTACCATGCCTTTCAACTGTATCATATATGATCAGATATTCATAAACCCATCGAATTAGCCATTTGGGCCAATGTCCCCTTAAAAATTCTTCTTTTTCATAAAAAGAACTAAAATAAAGATTCTTTGTCACATCGATATTTTTCTTAAAATGCCTGATGTCTTCTTTAGACATCAATTCAACGGCCTTTAATGGCGTGCATATAGTTGAAGATGGTAATTTGATTGTAGCATACGTAATTAAATCGACTTGGCATCTAAGTTCACCAGTTCTGAACGAATAAAAGAGATCATTGCCCATTCTCACAGTTGCATAAAGTCCAATCACGTAGCCAGTTTTCAGCAAAATATTTTTTCCAAATTCATTAATTGTAATCTTTTTCTTTATGGCACAAATGTTCATGAAACATAATTGTCGATTTAGGTAAGAAACCAATTGCGCTATTCCTGATTTTTTTATTTTGTCCAAGATTTTCAGTAATGTAGCATTCTGCTCAAATCCTGTCCTTTTTAAGATGAAAGCAAAGCACAATGTCGCTGTTGCTACCAAAACCTTGTAAAAGCTGAAGATACTAAAGCCCAATAAAATTCCAAGCATTCCTCCAAACTTAATAACGTAGGAGACACCTAATTGCGCCAGGGAGAGATGATAAAGCTTAATCGAAAAACAATATGTTCATTTTCACCTCGCATTAATTGTACTGGCAACGAAATAGCAAACTCTGAAAATATTTACAGAGTATTTTGAACCAGGCGTTTCTGGGCGATAAAACTTGGTCAGTATTATTGCTTTACAATATTTTTTGCAATTTTTCTAGTGATTCCTGCTATGCATCTTCAAAATTCTTTCATTTTATGGCGCAGTTAGGTGTCCAGCTCTACCTTAATCAACATTTTGCTGAGTGTGAATATCGGTTCTTCTTTAATCGATATGTAAATGCCATTTTTGACGCTGATGCTGGCAGCGGAAGTATTACCGAATTGTCGGGAACGACCATGCCTGGTTGAATCGCTTCGACCATATAAAGCAAAACAAGATGGTAAACAGGACTTCTTGCAGTCAAGATCATCGTTTGCAGTAAAATTCAGGCATTCCATATAACGATCAAACGTGCATTCGTCTAAACCAGACGTCGGCTCTATCATCGCAGTCCAATACGTTGGCGAGCAGTTACATAATTTTTCTATGAGTTTGATGCGGCATTGAGCGCGACAGTACCATTTGGTCATATTTGGTGAGCAATATTCCACATCTTTCATAGCGGACCGACTTGTGTAAAGGCCGTCAACAGTAATTAATCCTTTTAGCTCTACTCCATATCCGAAAAAAAAGTTGTCGAAACCGTAAACGGGTGTATACGCACCATAAAGATCGAACTGTGCGCTTTTTGGTTCTAGTAAAAAATCTGAGAAAAAAATATAATTCGGATCTGATCCATCCCAGTTCTGGTATGGAAGAAGTAGCGGATACGATGTTCTGTTTACCGAACACTTCAGCACATCATCTGGATCAGTAAATTTGACTGCATATGACAGGCTGTAGCAGAAAAAATCCTCAGTGATGGCTGCTGTATAAAAAGAAGTCTCATTGACGATGTCAGTCGTTCCACTACTTTTCGTGAAGGTGATCTTCAGTTCAGCCATGCGAGCTAGTTCTGCTCCCAGTTTTTGTAGCAGTTCGTTAGTTGTTATTTTCCATTCCAAAAGCTTTGGCAGAAGGATATCCTTCATCGATTTGTCAATATCGCTTCTTAACAGATATTGTCCCCCTAAAATATCATGTGCAGTGAGGATAAAGACTAGAGCACGCTTTTTCTTGCCGCTCGCCACAATTTTTTGCAGGGTGCGTCGCTGCCGCAAAAATTTGCTGCATGCAACATGCGTCGTTGCCACAAACTATTGCGGCAAAAGTTGCCCCAAATTAACGCTCGCCGTTGCGACATGCGGCGTGCAGTAGGGATTCTTGATAACTGGTAGCCGCCGCAGCGGCGTGCATCAGAAAAGTATGTTTACGCCATCAATGATATCACGCTACTGACAATACTATGAAAATTTGTTAAATTTTGACCAATCCCGTATCTTGCGAAATAAGGATTGATGATATGATAACGATGGTCAGTATCTTGAATGATATCTTGGTATGTTTAACTGATGTTATCACATCATATCCTACACTGGACTTTTGTGAAATGTGAGCCATTCAAAACTGAAGCAAAAAAATGAAGTGGCTAAGTGGAGCCAAAACTGCTAGTAAGGCACGTAGCTTGGTCTCATTGTAACAAGGCTAGGGAACTATTTTTGGAAAATAAGGGAGCTTCTGGGGATGAATAAAGGCACAGACTGAGTACCAGTCTTGGTAATCGCGACATGCGAGTATGAAAGCTGATGCGAACGATTATATTTTATGAGCCTGTTTTATATAATAAAATACTAGGGCGGTTCGTATGAAAACAATAATTTCGCAGTAGCCTGCGGTATCGCGAAATTATTGTTTTCTTTTGAACTACTCCTGTAGATATGTGCAAGTGTAATCACTATTAATTTAAGTATGATGCATAGTGCAAAAAATTTGCTTTAAATTGTCCGTAACTTACCAGATGATTTATCAAGTTGCTTTTCGTATCGATCAGTAAAACTTACATCTTCGAAATCAGTTTCAGAATTGACAAGAGTACTGAAATATAAAAGTCCAATGGAAACAAGCTGTTCGGGCCAAGTCGTTTCATTAGAAATCTTAAAAAACGACACTCTATCGATGTCTGGTTGACTGAAGAAATGCATTAAAGCATTAGAAGTTTTGCCGTGTCTTTTAAAAGTGTATTTATCAATACGGTACAGAAAACAAAGCGATGGTGGCGGCAATGAAACTGTTCGATTTATGATCAGCGAAGGATAATAAACCGCCTCATCTGCTAAGTACAAGTTGATTAGATCAATGCACCATAAAGTCGTGAATACGCTTCCAACTAAGTAAATTGCTGCCCAAAACAGTTTTTCAACAAGTCGGAGAAACATGGCTCGCTTGTTTGTAGAAGTTTCACCGTTAAAGAATAAGAGGAGAATTTTCTGAACTAGCCAACTTTGAGCAGTGGAATTGTTGGCATGTGCAGTTAATCCATCTTGAACTGCGTCAAGTTTGTCGGTTATATTCACTTTGTGATTCTGTAGACGCCCGTTAGAGGCATCAGTATTCTTCATTTTGTCATCCAACATCGCCTTGTCCGCTCTGTTATTATTTGAACGTCTTCTTCTCTGCTGCACATGTTTCTCTTTCAGTAAGTCACTCTCTTTATTCTTCCTTGATGTTCTTTGCTTTTCCCATCCATTTAACTGGCGAATGCTTGTTCTGCCAATTTCACTTTCATTTTCTTTGTTCCTTTTTCGGTGTCCAGCTACACGACTTCCCGTTTCGTTTGACGATGATATTCCATTTTCAACGTTTTCTTCTCTGTGCTTGATTTTGGCGCTTTTCCTATGCTTGACTTCTTCGGAATTATGAACGTTTCTCAGCAAAATCTTCTTGATTAATTTCGTTAATAGACTGACAGTGAGTTCGATGATGATCACAAAATCGAGTCCCAGCCAGATTCCAAGGGCGCCCCCCAACGCTCCAATGAACTCTTCGAAGCTGGGCCATGTGAACACTTGTTCAATTATGATATAATCAAATAATTTGGGGTTTATTTGTATACAAGAATGCGATTCTTCAATTGGTGCAAAATTATACTCATAGTGCCATAGCTCGCATAGAGGCACACATTTATTTGTGCACAAATAGGTAGCATTCTCTTCGTACTTTTTCAGGCATATTGAGTAATCATCTACTGTGCAATTGCGATAATCAGATTTATCTGCTAAAATGAACGTATTGCATCAAAATGTGCGACATAGCTATGAAAACCTGTATACGGTCTCTATGAGTAGAGAATCGCAAAATGATAATATATATAGTGTTCCACCATCGAGGAACGATTTTCATTGCTTATATCTCATCTATTTTACAAGTGATTTTAATACCGCTTATTCAGTGAAAGAGAAAGTCTGGAAGTCTTGTTTGGAAAATTTTCGCTGTTGCAGGCCTCCCCCGAAATTCACCTTCAGCTAGACTCTTTAAACATAATATCAGATCAAGCTTGTCAGTAATTAAAAATAAAAAAATTCGAACGGTTTTTCCGGTTTTTGGCAACTGAGAAATTCTGAAATTTTATTAACTTAGGCAATTTTGCTCTTACCTGTCAAATTGAAAGTGATCGGCGAACAATGACAATGCGCCTTAATCCATCCGCTGAGACACTTGTTCTCACACTCTTCTTGACTTGTATCAGATGAGCACTGGATGTCGCCTTTCACATATGGCAGCTTTCGATAAAGCGCCTTTACGCCAATATACATTTGAATCGCTGGATCGCCGATAACTCGGCCGTAATTATAAGCATATATTTCATTTCGCGTCGTCGCTCGTCGCGGCGTACTTCGGCTTTCACTGCCTAGGTCGATTGTAAATTCTTTGCACCATTTCTGATTCATACCGTCATTGTACAGATACAAGAAAATTGTGTCTGTCAGACCCAGTTGTCGCAGATAGTTCTTGTATCCGATCAGGCGAAAGCAAATTGTATCCATATTGATAAACGAAATTCTATTTCCCGCTACGCATTCCGTCTCACTATTGTATCCATAGACTAGTTTAATAAGGAGATTTCGATCGTTATCCGTAGGCAAATTGCAGAGTTTTCCATCAAAGACGCTTTTCAGTTGTTCGAGAGTAATTTTAAAGTGCTCAATATTCGGCAAGAGAACTTTCTTCAGTGCAATCCAGTCATCACTTTGTTTCGAGTGGAAGGTAGAAATTTGTGTAAGGCCTGGCTCCCATGCCCGTTCCGCTTCATATATCATGGCGAGGTATTGGAGCAGAGACAAATATATTTCATCATCATAAACCTGACTTTCATTAACTTTGAATATGCCTTCAGATGAAATAGTTTCTTCAAAAAATCGAGACCAAGCTGACGTATAATTAAAACTGGATGAAGAGGAAATGTTGAGCAGCTTTTTTGCATTGATTTTAAAACAAATTGTCATGTTGGGAAGCTGAAAAGGTTTGATCGTATTTGGTATTCATTATATAGTTCATTCTCTAACAGAAGCACACAGGATTTGCCTGTGAACGATAAACGTGCGCGCTTATCACCGATCTACGACCTTCCCTTTCAGAACAGTGGCAATCCTTATCTTTGCTGTTGATAACTGAAGACTTTTTCTGCTCCCCATGGGCTCTCTCATGGATCTCTCTTACCGTTTCAAAGTCCAAAAATCTTCTGCATATCGTGTCAACATTTCTAAAGGAACCTACATTGAAGAGCGGCATAGTTGCTGATGGAAAGAATAAAAGCACTGTTTCAAATAACGAGGGCTAAAGACCAATTCAGTCATCCTTGTTTCCTAGTAGCTGTTTGATAGGCAAATGAATCAAAATTGTACTTACATATGTGACATTGTTGTTGATAACGGCTTTCATTTGTGTTGTCGTTTGATTATCGCGATATTGATGAATTACTTCGAACGACGAAGTAATGGTCAAATAGCTGAACGACAAATATACTGTTGCCCAAAACAAAGTCTTCAAGACATGTTTCACAATAGACCATGGCGTCTGTTCCTCAGGGAGAATGTTGTATTCTCTTATAACTTTGTTCATATGGTAGCGTATGGTTTTTTTGTTGATTAGAGATGTCAGCTTTTCTTTATGACGATGTTCTGATATGTTTTCCGATTTCAAGGCAATTAAATACTCTTTATACATTCTTGTTTAAATCTTGATTTTTTGTTAGCGCAACCAGTAGCAGATAAAAGTGAAACTGAAATATCTTATTATGTCGATCAAAATATTACTATCGTCTTATTCGTTATTAAATAAGGAATATTACATGTTATATATACCTGCGCATGTTTCGTCAACTAGTATAAATTTGCTATGCAACATGGGGGCACAGATGATACACGCGGAGGTGCCAGAAGAAATTGAAGAGTTCTAGTCGGCGGGCTGCAAACAATTTGCGATAAAAGCAGTGAGATGTAGTCGAATTGTATCTTCAAAGCATATCTCATCATGCTTCAATAGGCGCTCTAATTATGATTGGAAAACTTACGGGACACCTCACTGCGCAATGCAAAACAAGTTACTTCGAACATGAACAGTACTATGGGTACTAATCGAAGAATTGCTAACAAAAATCGCTGTTGCATAAATACTTTGCCTAAATTAATCTTACCTAAACTTCTAAAGTTACCTACTCGCACCACCTAGCCGCCGATAACTACCCACCTCTGGCTCTGGGAGGACATTCAGACTCAAATCATACAGAAGGAGCTGGGATCAATCAGTAGTGCTCGTTTGGAAATTGCAGGCACAGAGTGTAAACTTAATCCATCATTTTACTTTGTCAAAGTTAGAAAGGTGATACTCCGTGCTCCTTCAACATACTTAGTGTAGTCTCCTGCGCGACTCCTTGGTCGAGAGATAAGTCATGCCTGAGCTTCTGAGGACTATCGTTGAATGCCTCGTTATTGTTAACGGATTGATGGATTTGGATCAGATCTGAGCCAGCAGCTTGAAGAGAGCTTTCTTTTGCTTAAAACTATTGCACAATATCCGAAATCATATTAGCTTTGAAAGTAGGCGACTCAAACTGGCAAACAAGTCAATGTGCGGCTTATAAAGCCAAACATTTTGGGACTAATAATGTCTTGTGCCCACTCGATTAACAAGCGCGGGTACATCTGAATTGCAACCATAACTCTTAGTTAATACAGTTGCTAAAAATTAGATTAACTGATCTGTTATTGCACGCGCGTAGCGCGTGCCTACTCTTCTAGTCGCTCAAAGTGTCACACACGAAATAAGACGCACCATGTGTTCGCATAGAAGCAGCAGTCTGTAGGCGCTAAAAATGAACGTCGCGGGGGTAATTTGGGTCGGTGATTCGAATGGAAGCATCAGCTTTTTACGTAAATCGCTCATTCGCAGGGAAAATCGCTTCGAAAATCGCACTTTTGACGATTTCGTTTGGCGTTTTTTTCTTTTCGAGAGTTGAGCGAATTAAATAGCGAGGAAAATTAGTTCTGATAGTTTAGCACATTTTGGTATTAATTCCCGCTCGATTAATCGGCTTATTGGGACAGAAACCGCAAAAAATAAATCGAACAATTTCGGTGGCATTAGAGCAAAATCGCTTAGAGGCATTACGTCTCCAAACGAAGAGGACAATATTTATTGTAAATG
>NIUQ01005744.1:0-10029 GCA_002796945.1 Plectus sambesii
CGCCACACCTGCGAAGCTCATATGCCGTCTCTCCGTCATCAAGCAGCACAGCCACATGTAATCCGGGCTTTATTTAAAACGATCGGTATAATTACCGTAAAAAGTCAGAAGGTCAATGCATTCAAAGCGGACTTTCATTTCTGTTCTGCATGCAATCAAAAGTTATTAGAGCTTCCTTTATGAATATTCGTGGTCTCAGAGTAAACGCTGACGACTTCAAAATTGTCAAAATGCAGCCTGTGAACCGTTAGCTTTTGGTTGAGGCATAATAAACAGATTCGACCAACTCTCGCTAGCTGCTCACTACCAAGCGATCATCGAACCTTGCAAAGTGTATGAACACGAGTGAATGGAGTGTGCTACTAGCATAAGAAGAGATGAAAGTTTCTTCAGCCGACCGATTATACCGAGCGTTCATGTTGCTTTCATGCGACGTACCAAAGAAGGCAGGACTCAGTGAGTTCCCAAATGCAACAGTTCTGAAGCTTTATTCACGTCCGCGAACACAAGCAATATAATCGAATAAAACATATAGTCAACATTTTTCGATCAAAAAAGAGAAGATGGAGTAGTGCTCTTGTAACGATAAAGGTTAATAGTGAGAACGCAGCAGCGAAAATGCTCAGTTTAGTTGTCGATACTTAGCATGTTACAGTGTTCCCTTCAGATTCTCGATTATTCTCAATTACTGATCGAAAATTTTTGACTATAAAACACCGCCGGATGATGGCATCCTGCGAAACTGTGCAAAAATAAATGACAAAACTAGCAACAAGAGTTTTCATGGGGAGACAAGCAAGGCGAGAGATATGCGAACATTTCACCAGTTCTGAAGAATGTACAATCAGTAGAATGTTGGAAGGACCGGCGCGAGTAAATACAGAAGAATAGACTTTCAGATATCGGCCTTGTATGAGACTTTTGTGTCGACTTTGTGCACCGAGGTGGAGAAGGAACGCAATTGCACTTCCTGAGAATCTTCTATTATGCACGCGTCCGACTCCGACCATCCAGACGGCGCCTCCGTGTCCTTGTGCGTGTAGATCAGCACGTCAAATGAACCTACAGATAACGATCACATGGTTAATATAATACATAATTAAAGGGCTTTTTACTGTTTGAAAATAAACGTAAAATAGATATGGCTGTCGTTTATATTGATTATGTCACCAAACAATGGATAGTCATTTCTTTTGAGCGCATTTTGAAATTGAATCCCTGGAATCATTCGGACTGTGAACAGACCTTAACTACTACTAATTATATATTTCAAGACAATGCTCGAATCTATGTTGGTTATAAAAAAAGGTTACTGCACGAAAGCCGCAAAAATACGCTATAAGAAGATACAAGGGAATTGCCAAAAGCGATTCGTTAATGAATTTCCAACAGAACTGCACGAATATCAAAGAGGTGGAAGAAGACGTACAAGCTTGTTCGAGAAGAGGAAGGAAGGTCACCGAGGCAGTGATTTGTCTGATAACATCGGACATCTCTTGGCGGATAACCTTCTCTGACTTCTCGCGCGTCGAATTCGCTCTGAAACAAATTATCGATACAAGCAAAATACTAGAACTGTATCTGGAAAGGGCCTTTCCAAAATAGCGGGATGAGTTGTGAAGGGAATTAACTCAAAGAATAGCTGATTTTATTGACTTCTAATCTTTCTAGAGTTTTCACAGCATTTATGAAATGTATTGACATCATTGTATCTTCAGCTATGCTCCAAATTCTCTTTCTAAGACAGAGGGAACAAAGATTTCGAAGACAGGGAGAAATCGAAATGCAGGGATAAGAAAATTCTCCACCCCCGTAACAATCCTATACATTACATTTTCGTATCATTAATATTGCGTGCTGTAAGAATACTCCGATCATATCTTATATTTGCAAAGAGCTTTTAATGAAAATCGATGCCAAGAAATCATCAAACAGAAATTAATGTCAGCACGAAGGTGCAGAAAAAATAAAAACCATTCTTACCCCGATTCGGTGACATCTTTGTCAGTTTCAATGTCGAATTGCCATCTCTCTAGCACCTCCTTATTCTGCACATTCAATATCACCACGACCAGTCGTTTGAGCAGCCTGCAGGAGAGCCAGTCTGAAATGATCGACTGAAATCTTCCCCACCAATCATAACGCGTGAAACTCTACGTTCAATCTGTTTGAGCAGAGGATCGAGGAAGGATTTGAGTTTGTCGTCATTAGTCACGAGCAAACTCAAGCCGTAGCGTTTTTCGCGACTGAACGATTCGGCTGGGTAGATGCCGCGTTGGTAGAGAATGCTGTTGATGCCAAAATCTGAAATAAATAAATAATCGATCCATGTTAAATAATGAAATCAAGAGTGCTCGTGAGAAAAAAATAGCTTCAAACATTGAGACAACTTGCATGAACCGAAAGGTATAACTTCGGTTCGATCGAAAATGATTTGTTTTTGTGGCATAATCATTCATTTCAAAATGTTCAAAGAAGGATATCGATGATAGCTCCTATCAAAGTATCAGAGAAAAAGTAAAAGTGACAACTGAATCAAGACCAAATAAGTTCTAATTTAAATTTACAAAATAAAGCAAAAATTGCGACTTACAGAAGAATTCTTGCACAAGCGCGGCAGATCCTTTCAGCGAAATAGAGCTGCGAGTTGCTGCTTCCGTCGCCATGTCGGCTCTTCAGCGCTGATGGTGTCCTCGTTTAGCTCCAAAATCGTTTCGCGCAACAAATCTTCAATTCTTACAACTACTTTCTTCCTCTCAAATTCCAGTCGAACTTCAGAAATGTGCCACCAACCGATTAGTTGGAGAATTTTGCAAAAAGAAGCGCGATATCTTTGAACTGAACGCTGAATTACCTTGCGCATCAGGCATTTTATGAACTGTGTGTAGCATTCATTTTAAAGATGCAAACTCTTTGATTAGCGTGTTCGAAGAACGGGGAAACGCTAAGTTCAGAATACTGTACCTCAATGGTGCCAAACGCAAATATCTGGCAGTATTTTGACTGCCGGTCGAAAATCAAACTCTTTTAGCCCGGTTAACATCGTTGTTGTCGCTGGTGGAAGAAATTGTGGTAAAGGAGAGAGAGAGCAGAGAAATGCGATTAGCGGGCAGGTGACAGTGCTGGATGTCGCGAGGGGCGATCATATATGAGCCGACAGAACAATTTGGACGCAGACTGTGAATCGAAAATTTGAAGAGCAATATGACGCTGCAAAATCTTGCCGATCAAGTTGGTTGAAAGTGGCATTTTTGCAGTTTTCGAGAAAAAATGTCCGTTTCAGCCGGCCTTAATACAAGCAATATTTCAAAAGGAGACGGAGCTCGCCCGCAATCTGATTCTAAATGGGGAGAACGTCAACTGGCGGGTGAGTATTGTTGGTATTCGTTTATGATCGCGCATTGTACAACGACTGTTGACATTTCAGGATTCCGAAGGCCGCAGCCCATTGCACGCCGCTGCCTACATGGGCAACGCGGACATTGCCGACGCACTGATCCTGAGCGGCGCTCGTTCGAACGTCAAGGACAATCAGTGGCGAACGCCGTTGCATAGAGCTTGTCGGAGTGGGCGTGATGTACGTTCATAGGTACTCTGGTAGAATAGGGTCCCAAAATCACCTGTTTCGCTGCAGACAAACATGGTTATACAGTGGAATTCGTTTATAACGATATTTCGTTTATACGGGTCAAGATTTTCAGTCTCAAAGCGTACTTTTCCATACAAATACGTTCGGTTATACCGGTCAAAACTTGCCGGTCCCCCGGTAACCGGTATAAACGAATTTCCCTGTATGGTAAAATATTGCGCCGAGCGATTTTGGGACTCTGTTCTACAGGGACCGATTCATAACAGTTTGCGGAATGAAAAAGGAATTAGGTTGAACGACGTGTTTAGGACATAGTAGAAGTGCTTTTAAAGCACGGAGCGGACGTGTCTCCAACAGATCGGCAGTGGCAAACGCCACTGCACGTGTGCGCCGCATACGAAGCCGTCCAATGCGCTCAGTACTTGCTGACGGTGACCGTCGATGGCGTCGACAAGGGCGATCGTCTCGGTCGAGCGCCGCTCCATCACGCGGCCTTTAATGGTCATATAGAGGTGATTTTCAATCTTTCATCATTCGTGTATTGCATATTCTAAGTATAATTTATGCTTTTCAGATGGTTGAGCTTTTGATGGCGAAAGGAGCGAATTTGGATGCTCGTGACAAGCGCGAACGTCGTCCGATGCATTGGGCCGCCTTCGCCGGCCACTGGGACGTCGTGCGTATGTTGGTGCTCAACGGCGCCGATCCGACCGCTAAAGATAAAGATGTTCGTCTTTGCTCATCCTTCATTTTATTCTTTGGGAACGAAGAGAAAACACATAATTTGTTCATTACTTAGTTCTGCTCCACGAGACATAACCTAATTCAAGAGTATTTTCGAGAGATATTTTTGGGAAGTGCACGAAAACGCTTTTAGAATATATGAGCAGTTAAAGATTATCCTTTCAAGCCACCTTTTACGAGTTCTGCTCGCCCTTGTTAATTGAGTCAAATAGGCGTGATTGTATTGTGTACTGAGCTGTAACGCAGAGAGTAGAGTGCAACTCAGAAAAAGTGTAGCGCTTCTGGATCGAAACAAAAGCTGCACTATCCAGGTTGCATTATCCTGCAAATTACAGGAAAAGAGAGCCAAGAAGGATCTGAGTTTATGCGAGCTCCACTATACATAAGTCAACACGAAAAAACTGCAAAGCAATATGAAATATTTTCTTTCGCTTGTAGGGTTTGACTCCGCTGCACTGCGCAGCGGCCAGCGGTCAGATGCCGGCGGCGACCTACCTGCTCAGCGTGGAGGTGATGGGATTGTGGCCGACGCTCGACCCCAACGCCCCCACTCTCCAAGGCCATACGCCGCTTCATTTCGCGGCCAACAACGGCAAGGACAAAGTGGCACAGCTGCTCGTCACTTTCGGCGGCGCTGTCGATTCAACTGCCAACGATGGAATGGTATGGTTCTGTTTTGATCTAAATATACGATAGACTAAAATAGCTTTACGGTGAAAATGTAGACTCAGCATGGGGAAAGTGAAGTAAAATCGCTCTAGTCAAAGGTTTTGTGCATGCAATGAAGAATTTTGTTGCATAAAGGATGACATATTTTTGACTCTTAACATATTTTGCACAAAACATAGAATAACTTGTATTTACTACTTACAAAATTGAAGTATATGTGAGGAACTACTGTGACGTGTCACATTCATTTAGACGCCGCTCCACTTGGCAGTGGGCAGTACGGACGGAACGGCGTGCTCGGAGACGTTGGTGTCGTCGGGCGCGGATGTGTGCGCGCAGGCAGACGATGGACGGACGCCGCTGCACATGGCGGCGGAGTACGGTCGCTTCGGCCGCGTTCAGCTGCTGCTCGCCAAGGGTCAGTTCCTTGACCCATTGCACCTCTTGGACCGGGCCAACGAGATTCGTTCTTAAGGGCTGAACAGAGTTAATGTGATTCGTGCGACGTTCGAAATCTATAGTGGATTTATCAAGAGTTAATAAACGGATGTTAATTAATTCTTGATAAATTCACTATAGATTTCGAACGTTACACGAATCACGTTAGCGTTGTTCAGCTCTTTATTCTGCCCGCTGTTCTTACTATGAGCGGTTGCTCAATACCCAACTTTCTTAACGCGTACTCTCCGTCCTGTCTTTATAGTGCTCTCTTGTCCGTTAGTTAACCCGAATAAGTCCCCTTGCTTGTACCGATTCTCCCACACGATCAAGTTGCAATCGCACCCAATTCATATCTCAAAACCATCCTCTTCCTTTCAGGTGCTCCTATCGATGCCCCTGACGAAAGTGGTGCTTCCGCCTTGCATGTTGCTGCCCGTTTCGGACACTTTTTGCTCATTAAGAAGCTCATCCAGAATAATGCGAATGTGAATCGGTTCGTTTTTGTTTTCACATTTTTTCAGTTATGGAGGGTGTTTTCAAAAGGAATTTAGAGTGAAAAACTATTTGATTGGCATCTATGCATGCAATAACGTTGAATTCGTTTTTTGCCTTTATTTTTGTAGCGGCGGGCTTGGTGGAGGAATGACCGAAAAATGCGAAGAAAGTGGAAGTCTCAAAGTTTTGTGTTTCTGTTGTGCGATGTTATACAGTGAAACTCGGATAAGTGCACATCGATGCGGCAAGAAAATTTTGTGCACTTATCCGGGTTGTGCACTTAACCGGGTTCGGCCTAAGTGCATAGTTCTTGAGCCGAATTTTGCTCAAATCCTTGAAATAACCACATTTTATTAGTTATATGGCATTCCCACTTAATAAAGACACTTTCCAAAGCAAAGAGAACATTATCCACATCAAAAAAGACATTTTTCGTACAAATCTGACTAAAAAAATGTCCTTATTGACATGGAAAGCGTCCCTGTTAAAGCGGAAATGGTATGCAAAAAATTTCTTGCCATTATATACAGCTTCTTGATAAACAAGGTTAAGAGGCGTTTTGATTGACATAGGCATTATTTTGATGCACTATACATCATATGCGCACATTTTTGAGTGACATTTGGGTGGGGTTACGCCCTTGTGCACTTATCCGGGTACAATTGCATAAAAAAGTTGCACACGGGGCTTGCAAAACATGTGCACTTATCCGGGTTGTGCACTTATCCGGTGTGCAATTATCCGGGTTCAGATCATGTACAAAACATAGTACAAAAGTTCGGGGCATGGAAACTGTGTGCACTTATCCGGGTTGTGCACTTATCCGGGTTGCACTTATCCGGGTTCCACTGTATTTCAAAATGAGTTTGTATGTGCTCGATCGAATCTTTTGTGTCCAATATTAACGAGCGTATTACAGCATTGCAAATTACATCAACCTGAACATTCTTTGCCCTTCGGAAGTAGTAGCTAACTTGACTTGAATTTGCTTTGAATGAGCTAATTGATATACTTTCAGGCCAGGTCCGCGGGGATTGACGCCTCTTCACATCGCGGCTCAACAGGGCTACCTCGATCCCGTTCGCGCCTTGATCGAAGCGGGCGCCAATTTGTCTTTGGTCGACGATGACGGCCGCACACCGCTTCATTTGGCAGCTTACTCTAGCAATCCCAGGTGCGTCCAATTTTCTTACTGTGTGTTAGGGTTTGAGGCAATTGTGGTGTTCCGACTAGCTAGACACAACATCGCTGAGACAAAACATAGCGTGGCGTGGATATAACATCCATCCACTAAGGTCGAGGGTTGTGTAATATCGACTTTTACGCACCCCATCCTTGCATGTTAAGATTGCCTGTTGACTAAAGAGGTGATCAGAAGTCCTGCACACACACAAGAACTGATTACCGACAATTCATGAAAAATTTATGAGATAAGAGGTCGTACAGGAGGAGGGAGAGCATGGTATAGATCTACCAAGCACTGCGAGAACTAATAACGAGCATTAGAAACGATAAGAAATCGTAATGTATAACTTGAGATCACTCGTCCCGACCGTATTTTGTGACACTGTCTCATGTGTTCTTGTTTTCAGCGCTGAAGTTATTCAGTATTTGCTATCTGCTGGCATCGATCACTCTCGATTAGACAATTTCAAACGGTTCGACGGCGTCTTTGGCGGCGTCTTAAGCTTGTAGTTTGTATTTTTCAGCTTGGCGCTTCATTATGCTGCGTATCGAGCTAACGAAGATCACATAATTGCTCTGATCTTAGACGGCTCGGACCCTAACGCCGCCGACGTCAATGGGCACACACCATTGCATTTCGCCGCCTCGACCGACCACGAGGGCCGGTGCGTTGCCCTCTTTTTTCGTTCACTTTCACTTATACGGTATACGTCTGTATTCATTGCCTCGCTTTTCTTATATTGATTTGACAGGAGGACTAGAGTTATAATAAAGAAGTATCGGTATATCAGAGCTTCAAATCAAAACAAAGTCTGTTTCAGATGCGTCGAGGCACTATCGAGAGCTGGCGCCAGTTTCGACTCACGCGAGGCCGACGGATTTCTTCCGGTGCACATGGCCGCTTATGCGGGCAATATATACACTGTCGAACTGGTAACTATACTTGCCAACCTCATTCGTTGTATTATATATCATTTCAACTTTGATAAAGCTGCTTTTAAATTCGTAGAGGATGCTTTCAAGTATAATTAATGTAGAAAATGTTCTTTATGATTTAGAAAATGTCTCCTTTGAATTTTAAAATATCTTTGTTAAAGTTGAAATGGTGTGTAGTAAAATTAGGATATGAGAAAACGCAAAAAGTCTCTTATATCAGGGGTTTCTCTTACATTCGTGTCTCTTAAGCGTTGTAGCACAATACACAGGAAATCACAAAGAGTAGCTTATGTCCGAGTGCTAGTATATGACGATTGAAGATTATCTTTTTTAGCTCTTGAACATGGCGAGTCCGGTGCAAGTGCCGACGTCCGGCCATCCATTGCACCTATCATTGCACCACATCGCAGCCGCTCGCGGTTTCGACGATCTGCTGGTGAAGTTACTCTCACGCTTTGTTGCTCAAATCAGAAACCTCGACCAACGCCCACACAGCGACATGTTCAAACGCGTCGGCATGGAGACCGACTTCAAGGGCAGGATACCGCTCCATATGGCTTGCGCGAAAGGTTCCATACATTATTGACTTCGAATTTGACTTTCATTAAACTTACGCTAAGCTCTGTTCGAAATGTTTAAGAATAGGCTGTATTTTATTAAAATATTGTGCGCCAAGTTTCATTAAAGACTAACTTCGACCACTGGGAAATGTACCGAAGATTGTTGTAAGCTACTTATGACAATGCTAATAAGCGAATAGTTGATTACAATATAATGCTGTATGATTCGCGGCCGGCTTATTTTGCCAGTGTGGTTAAAAAGCAATGTACAGTGCATTCCCCGAATGTAAAGATGAGTGAAATTTCACTTTTACTCGAACGATTGCGCTTTCAGGTCATGTTAAGTGTGTGAATCATCTGATCCAAGCGCCGCGCGGCGTCGACGCGATGCTGACGGCGGACAGGCGAGGTGTCACTCCCTTTCATTTGGCCGGTAATTCTCCCCTCTCTTCTACCGTCTCTTTCGCACTTGACCGACTCTTCTTTAGCTGCCTTTGGTCAAAAGGCCTGTCTACGGTTGCTGCCCAGTAAGTCGCTCGCCGACACTAAATATCACGCCATCGATCACCGGAAAAGGTAAGTGTTGTATTCTAGTCCTCTGCAGGTATTAGGTGTCGGGGTTGGTGCTCAACCGGATGTGCTCATACAGCGACCAACGTCCTAACGGTTTACTAATACGAGGGGGAGCGGTCAGACACAACCGCTCGGCAGCCGAGCAATAACCCAAGTAACTTGTACAAGTGCATCTTAGCCGATCACTATGATCACACGGTATAACAGTAAGCAGGGACAATTTTGTCGAGCGATCGAGTAAAAAGGCGATTGCAGAACGGCGCTGATGTTCGCAGTGAGCAGTGGCGACGCAGAGTGCGTCAACTTCTTGATGGAGGCGCAGGCGAGCGAACAGTTGATGGCGCAGCGCGATTACAAGAGCAGAACGTGTCTGCATAGAGCGGCGGCCGTGGGCGCCACGGCGCTCTGCAAACGCCTCATCGAGGAGTTCGGCTGCTCGCCATTCGACCGCGATGAGCAGAACGGCTGGACCGCCCTCCACTTTGCCGCCGCCAGCAATCGCGTCGAAGCCGCGCAGTACTTGCTGCAAGTCATGGCCGACATCAGGCAGAAGTCTTCCGCTGACAGTAAAGTGCAGTTGTCCGACCGACGCGGTCTATCTCCCGTCCATTGGGCCGCCTATCGCGGCCACGAAGCGTGTCTTTCACTTCTGCTCGAACGTCCTCAGCTTTGCGACTTGGGCTCTTCGAAGTTCACTCCTCTGCACTGCGCCGCGTTAGTTTTCTTCTCTCGTTTTATGTTGCGATGGTATTGTTCGCTTGCAGAGAAGCGGATCGCTTGGTTTGCGCGCAGTTACTGCTGAAACGTCACGGCGCGGCGCTGATCGGCGCGCAGGAT
>NIUQ01005745.1:0-10230 GCA_002796945.1 Plectus sambesii
TAACGTCTGGCGAAAATGCTCGAGTTTCTTGAACGCTTGGGTGATACCTGACGCATTAACTGCAGTAATCCATCGGCACGAACGCATTTTTTGAATTGACACTTAAGATAAATGCAAATATTACTCTCGAATAAGTTGAAAAAGTTAATTCCAGTGAAAAACCAAAGCTTCACTTTTCATGTTAACTTCATTACATTTTAAAGAGGCCAAATGTCTCTGTTACAACTTTCATTTATTTTTATTATGACTTGCTAAATGTTATTTTATTGGTAGGGAATGTAATTAAAGGTAGATTAAAAATGAGGTCAAGCGCGCAGCGCTCGACTGATTAACACAAAGTGGTTGGAGCTACCAAGCTTCAATCGTAACTTATACAGAGTGGGCAAGAAGTCACTGAATGGGTTTGATTGACTCTTGCTCAGCTCTGCAGGCATAATTTTCGATATGGTTTCTTTCAAATGAAACTCCTACTTCTAACTTAAATTTTCCTTTTTAAATCGTAAAAATCGATCCATTTTTCATCATTAATGTTACTTTTAGAAAATACGAGATTTTGCGTGTACACTGATGGAGAAAACTGTCTGAATGCACTGATATGCTTTCACTTAAGACTTCTCAATAACTAGTGAACAGATTTTAACGAAATTTTACGCACGTTCTGAAGAAAGGTTTGGCTACTGTTACGGGGCACATGTCGGACCCGGACATTGATCTGTGATATCTGTTGATATCGTTCTTGATTCATTCTCTCGCTACCCGTTCTATCAACAGCCGGTCGGTTCTCTCCGCTGCTCGCTTTCCTCCTTTCTTACTCCGCGTCTTCCCTATTGTATGACCGCTCACGTTGGAATAAATTGTTGCCCAAACCCCAACAATTACTGGCGCAACCAGCAAGGTAGAGTCCTCACTACTGTTGCTGTACATCGTCATGTACGTCTCGTCCACTCGCGACCAGTCCATAGTTCATCTCAACCGAAATGGCCGATAAGCCAGTTCCCGTCATCAGCACCAACCTCATGACGCCGCCACCAGTGTTCAATGGGGAGCCGAAGCACTTTACCATATGGCAAGAGCACTTCAAGGCATTTTTACACCTCTCCAAAGTCACCGAGGAGGAGGACAAACGCGCGATGCTCGTCTGCTCACTGTCAATGGTCATGCAACAGACGCTGTTGGCTCTGATTGCGCCCTACACCATCAAGGACCTCAAGTACGACGACCTGCTCGCCAAGCTGGAAGGGCACTTCAAACTGACACCCATCATGCTGGCCGAATACTACAAGTTCTTCACCGCCTTGCGACCGTCTGGCATGACGTACTCTGAGTACGCCATCCACCTCTGTTCTCTTGCCGCCGACTGCGCATGGCCCATCGAACTCGACCGAGCCCTGGCCGTTGGAATCACCATGGGCATCAAGGATGACAAACTACGTCAGCAGTTACTTCTAAGAGACCATGCATCACTCAACAACGCACTCGCTCAAGCAAAGCAGTTTGAGTCGATCATGAGAGAGTGGATGCGTGGCAGCAGTCATCCAATGAATTCATCAGAGCTGTCACTGGTGAACCAGGTGCGCGGCCGAGGCAAGCGCGATTTGGATGAGTGCGACTGGTGTGGCAGTACCAACCACAATAAAAATGAATGCAAGTTCTGCAACGTCATATGCAACGCATGCTCAAAGACAGGGCACATTGCTCTCATGTGCAGATCAAAGCCCAGCGCTCCACACAACCCACCTCAGGGCCAGCAGAACAACTCGCAGAAGAGGGGGAAGAGGAATGGCTACAATAGCAAGATGAATCAAGTGACCTTTGACATCGACGCCATTCATGTGCTGTCCAACCGAGGGACACCTAGTGACAGTCAGCATTTCGAAGTGGCTCTCCAAGTCAAGGGGTGTCCTGCGCGCCTAGAGTTCGACATGGGGGCAGCCATCACTCTCATCAATGAAGCTCTGTGGCGTGAGCTGGACAGCCCGCGCTTGGAAGTGAGCGCCATCATCTGCCGCAGCGTCACCAGCCAACAGATACCCCTTATGGGGCAAGCAACTGTCAACGTCATCTACAATGGCAAGAGCGCCCGACTGAAGATGCTCGTGACCAGCAAATGCGACAACGTTATGGGTCAACCATGGACCCGGGCGTTACAGATAAGTGATCTGAACGCGCTGCACTCTACCGAGTCGACGCCATCCAACGTTCTCCAGCTCCCCAGCGACGGGAGCCCTGCCTCATCACCTACGTCGACAACTACCGACAAGCTGCTCAACGACTTCCCGGAAGTGTTTGAGCCCGGCCTGGGGCACTGCACGAAAGTTAAGGCACACTTGGAGCTGAAGGAAGGGGCCCGCCCACGATTTCTTCGCGCTCGACCGCTGCCTTTCGCTGTTTGCGACGCCACCATGGCTGAGATCGATCGTCTCGTGCAACTTGGGGTGATTTCGCAGATCGACTACTCAGACTGGGCTGCTCCAGTGGTGATCGTCGCGAAACCAGAAGACAAGATCAGGCTCTGCGCTGATTTTGCCACCGGCCTGAACGACGCGATTGACCTTCATCATTACCCGTTACCGCGACCAGAGGACCTGTTCCATCGACTCAACGGCGCCGTGATGTTCTCCAAGATCGACTTTTCCGACGCCTATCTGCAAGTCGAGCTGGACGACAAAAGCAAGCGGCTGGCGGTTATCAACACCCATAAAGGGCTGTTCCAGTACCTCCGCCTTCCGTTCGGCATTTCGTCAGCGCTGGCCATCTTCCAACAGATTATGGAGAAGATGCTTGTGGGCATTTTGGGCGTTGGAATCAACCTGGACGACATGATCGTCAGCGGTCCGACCATGGCGATCCACAACGAATGACTTCGCCAGGTGCTCTCGCGCATCGCCGAGTACGGTTTCCGCGTACGCAAGGAGAAGTGCATCTGGAGCGGGTCGTCTGTCGAGTATCTGGGGTTCATCATCGACGCCAAAGGTCGTCACACCTTGCCGATGAAGACCAGAGCTGTCATCAACATGCCTCCACCAACGAATCTGCATGAACTGCGATCGTTTTTGGGCATGATTAACTACTACTCGCAGTTTCTACCAAGCTTATTGGGCCGCCTTGCTCCCTTACATGCTCTGCTCAAGAAGGACGAGAGTGGCAGACACAGCGCCTTCGACTGGACGCCCGCGTGTCAGCACGCCTTCAGGGAGGTCAAGCAAGACCTGGGGTCCCTGCTCATGCTCACGCATTACGACCTAAAGCTGCCCATCGTCCTCACCGCCAACGCCAGTCTGGTGGGAGTGGGAGCCGTCATATCGCATCGACTACCTGATGGACGCAAGCTCCCTATCGCGCACACTTCAAAGACCCTGACGCCAACGGAGGGGCGCTATCCTCAGATCAAGAAGGAAGCGCTCGCGCTCGTTTTTGGCATGCAGAAGTTTCACCAATACCTGTGGGGCCGCCACTTCATCCTACAGATGGACCACAAGCCGCTGGT
Organism: Plectus sambesii; assembly: GCA_002796945.1. Taxonomy (NCBI): domain Eukaryota; kingdom Metazoa; phylum Nematoda; class Chromadorea; order Plectida; family Plectidae; genus Plectus; species Plectus sambesii. Next base: position 3,488 of record NIUQ01005745.1, read on the forward strand.
TACGATATACGGATCAAAGAAGGGCCTGCCCACCACATCTGCTAACCGCTTGCAAAACTATGCGGTCACCCTGATGTCTTACTCATTCGACATTGAGTACATCTCGACAGATGAGTTCGCCCGGGCCGATGGTCTCTCTCATCTCCCCCTGAAGGACGACAGCAACTTTGACCATTCAGAGCAACTCAACGCCGCGCTCAGGGCCGTCTTTGCTGAGAGACTACTCGATTCACCCGTCAAGGCCAAAGACATCGCCAACGCGACCAAGAAGGATATGGCGCTGCAGTTCGTCATGAAGCTGCACAGAACTGGTTGGCCCAAGCACCTGTCTACCAGCTACCCGTCTCGCGACGCCGTACTTCCATTCTTTTGCATCCGACATGAGCTCGCTATCGCGCACAACTGCCTTTTATGGGGGTTGCGAACGATAATCCCGACGTCATTGCGCCCGCGCATGCTCGCTCAGCTACACACTTTGCATCCAGGCAAGAACGCCATGCAGAGGCTGGCTTGGAGGCACTTTTGGTGGCCCAACTTGGACGCGGATGTGGCGAAGACCGCCTCCGAATGTGACGCCTGCAACCAAGTGCTTCCGGAGACTCTGCACGTCCCGCTGAAGCAGTGGCCGATCGCCGAGCGTCCCTGGCAATGAATCCATATTGACTTCGCAGGGCCATTCTTGGGCGCTATGTGGTTCATCGTCATGGACGCACACTCCAAGTGGCCAGAGATTGTCCAAATGAAGATTGGCGAGACCCTCTCATCGCACGTCATCGCGGCGTTGATGGGGCTGTTCAGCCGTTATGGCCTTGCCGAGGAGCTCATCTCGGACAATGGCAAGCAGTTCACCTCTGACGAATTTGAGAGCTGGTGTGCGCACAACGGTATCAAGCACTCACTCACCACGCCTTACCATCCACAATCCAAAGGCCTCGCCAAACGATTTGTTGCTACATTCAAGCAAGCGATGCTTAAGAGCGCGGGGGAGGAAGAGGCAAAGGAGACCCGTCTCCTAAAGTTCTTGCAACGCTACCGTGTGACGCCCCACCCAGCGACCGATCAGGCGCCAGCCGAGTTGTTCCTGAAGCGTACGCCACGCTCCCAGTTCGATCTCCTGTTTCCAATGGGCATGCACGCGATGGAGAAGGCGCGCATGCAAGCCAAGATTCACTTCGACCAGCACGTCAAGCCAAAGTCACTCTACATTGGTGCCACTGTGTACATTCGAAACTACCGCGACAAGAAGAAATGGCTGCAAGGTTCGATCGTGGATTGCCACAGCGACGTGATGTGGAAAGTCAAGGCGGACAGCCGCTCCAACATTTGGATGCGCCATGCTGACCAGCTTCGTCTCGCCGCGGCATCAGACAACTCAACCCCCGACACAACTGACGTCGCCACTTCCGAACGTTCAGAGTCCCTACCCAACAACGATCATCCCGACTCCATCGAGGACCAATTGCAAATGAACGATACTCAACCGCCGATCAACTCGCCCATGCTTGTGCCGAATGGGAAGGAGATGGCCTTGCATGCTCTGCCACAAGTAGCTCGTTCCCTGTCACCCCCGGCCGCACGTGTTCGACCCGCTCGCGCTCTTCGCCCGCTGCCGCGATTCTCTCACCTCAAATGATCGCCAGGTCCTCCCTGCAGCCGCGTTATCTGCAACGCCGTCTACTTCGTTTCCGGCTCAGGGGAGGAGTGTTACGGGGCACGGTCGGACCCGGACATTGATCTGTGATATCTGTTGATATCGTTCTCGATTCATTCTCTCGCTACCCGTTCTATCAGCAGCCGGTCGGTTCTCTCCGCTGCTCGCTTTCCTCCTTTCTTACTCCGCGTCTTCCCTATTGTACGACCGCTCACGTCGGAATAAATTGTTGCCCAAACCCCAACAGCTACAAAATGAGTGGTAGCTCAAGTCAATTTGATCACTCTGTGTTGAGATAATTAATCACAAAGCAGTATCTGTTTGCATTTTTGACATCATTCACTTTGTGATTACTTAGCTCAGCACAGAGTGATTAGACTAACTTTAGCTACCACTCGTTTTGTAACCAAGCCGTTTTACTATATATGTGTACAGTTTTCTTAGGATCGGTCATCTAGTTATGGAGAAATCTTATCTAAAAGCAAATAATTACATATCGACGCGTCGCTAGCAATCTGCTTGAAAACGAGTACTTCTGTTTGCATGGTTATATCTTGAAAATACCATGACCGAATTCAATAATTATTCTTTCAAATAAAACCTCAATATTTTTAGTTTATTTATGTCAAGTTTGAGCTCAGTTGGTTTATTTTGAGCCAAGTTAATCAAAAAACAAATCGTATTTTTAATTTTTAGCCACTTGACATATTGAAAAATCGCGTATATTCTTAAAACAATAACATAAAAGGCTGAACAAGATCATTATGTTAAAAAAGGTTTCGATTGGCGGCGATTTGTCATCGATTGGCCCCGATTTGCCTTCGATCGGCGGCGACTTGCCATCGACTGGCGCCGATTTGCTATCGATTACTGCCTACGAGTAGAAGCCTTCATCATGATGAATCATGATGAAGGAGTGCGCGCGCTTTTTTCGCTCAATTGAGCACTAAGCTGAAAATTCCTGTAGGGTTCATCTTCCGCAGAATATCTGCGAATTCGGAAAAATTAAGATTACATACGTAATAAATACAGTAGAAACCACTATGAAAGTGCACATCGACCTGGCAAGAAAACTTTAACACTAATCCGGACATGATTCAATTCAAAAGTTGCACATTGGGGCTTGCAAAACATGGGCACTTATTCGGTTTCCATTGTACTTGCGTGTAATCGATATACAAAGTTTCTGAAAGAGCAAAAAACACTGATAACATATTGGAATTGAACTGAGCAGCTGAAATTCGAAAGCTAACAAATAATCTATTAACCCATCCTACCATTGCGTGCAAAGATTGCCAAACCGTAGTGTGATAACAGCTAGACAATAATATGCTATGCGAAACGTGTTTTTGAAATATGTTAGCATTCTCGGCGATAATTGATAGAGCGAACAAAACTTAGTCTCTGATACTTTAGACAGTGAACATTCGCGTGATTCCACATTACTAATGGGCTTATGATTGGTTGGCCCCTTAGTTGACATTCTTGGAGGCAGGCAATAAGTGTCAAGGTCACTGAGCAACTTAGCAAGGAGATGTTGCTGTATCGGGCTCTTCAATGTGCGACAATTAAGTATGACGATTTTTGTGGCCTTTTTTCTTCGTAGCAGCTTGGGGCAGGGGTAGCTTCCAGTCCCTGTGGTCCACTGCGGAGTCGTGGCCCTAAAGAGGGCCTTTGGGTGGGTGCAGCTATTTTGATGTCACAGTCGCCAATAAGCCGATTAATCGAGCGAAACTTGACGCCCAAGTGTGCTACGCGATCAAAACTAACGTTCTATGCTACTTAGCTCGTTTAACTCTCGAAAAGAAAAAAACGCCACGAGAAAATGTCAAAACTGCAATTTTCGATGCGAAATTCCCTGCGAATGAGCGATGTACGTAAAAAACGGATGGGTCCATTAAAATCACCGATCCGAATTACTACCGAGACGATCAGTTTTAGCGCCTACAGACGTCTGCTTCCATGCGAAATATGCTGCGTCATGTACGTAAGCCTCGCTTTTGCTCTAACCATGGTTGGCAGCGCTGAAGATGCAGCGAAGATCACTTTCAATTCGTTGAAACATCGCCTTTCTTTGGAGAGAGAGGAGCGGGGATTAAAGAGATAGATCGATAGAGGCAAGCAAGCAAGCTAGCGAGAAGATAAGAGAGAAAGACAAAAGACAAACGAGACCGAGAGAGAAAGAGAGCGAGAAAAGACAGAGAGCGCGCGAGAGAGGAGCAGACGACAATGAATTGAAACTAAACGGAAGCGCGCCGTGATGCATGCACCCCACGTCATTGTCTCCAAAATTTGCATAATTATTGATTATGCCTCGTGTGTCGCGTGTCGTGCGTTCCGTNCGATGAACTTATGGCCTACCGTACCATTTACAATACATATTGTCCTCTTCGCTTAGAGACGTAATCACTCTAAGCGATTTTGCTCTAATGCCACCGAAATTGTTCGATATATTTTTTGCGGTTCCTGTCCCAATAAGCCGATTAATCGAGCGAAAATCAATGCCAAAATGTGCTTAGCTATTAAAACTAACGTTCCGCGCAACTTAATTTGCTCAACTCTCGAAAAGAAAAAAAAATCAAGAGAAATCGTGAAGATTACGATTTTCGAAGCGAAATTCCCTGCGAATGAGCGAGATACGTAAAAAACTGATGCTTGCATTCGAATCACCAACTCAAATTACTCCCGAGTCGATCATTTCTAGCGCCTACAGACTGCTGCATCCATGCGAAACATGGTGCTACTTGTTCGTTTGGGACATATTGGCTCTGACCGAAATAAACTAATGCGCGCGCAAAAATAGACCAGTTTTAAAGATTGAAAAAGAAAAACTAAGTTAGAAGTAGGGCTTTCATTTAATAAAAACCACATCGAAAATGATGCCCGCGGAGCCGAGCAATAGTCAATCAAACCCTTCCAATGACTTTTCGCCCACCCTGGAGAAGGGCGCATACTGGCCATTCTGTTTGCGAATAAGAAATAGTCGTGCGATCGCTAAAGTGACCACTGTTCCGGGTGCAAACGGACAAGACTAGTGCTACAACGGGGACGGAAAACTGAAAATTCCAGGGACAAGAAAGTCCTGAGACCAGCAAGTCCGCAGAAGATAAAGTCTGGGGAGGAGAAATTTCGTAGACAAGAAATTTTGTGGATGAGAAAGTCCAAAGACAAGAAATTCCAGGGATGAGAAAGCCCAGGGACGAAAAAGTTTGTAGACGAGAACTTCCGCAGACGAGTATGTCCCAAGACGAGAAAGTCTGAGGATGAGAAAGCCTGGGGGCGATAACTCTGGGATGAGAAAGTCTGGGAACAAGGTGTCCCTCAGCGACAGAGAATTCTCTGTCTCTGTGCAACCTTAACCAACATGATGTGCGCTCGCACCAGATGGAAAACGGGTGTGAAAAATTTTCCAATTATCCAAGCGCTCAGTAAGCAAACGGTTTTACAGGGCCACTTGCACTCGCGCGGAACAGTTGCAGTACCATTGGCGCACCTCATTTGGGTCACTTTTAGGGAATATTCAGGATTACATAAAACATTTATGTTTCTGGTAAAAAATTAGTGATAGGAGGTGATTACTCGAGTATTAAGGAGCATACATAGGAAATTTCATGTTAAACCGACAAATATGCGCGAAGATATACACTGCGAAAGGCGCGCACATATGCCATTTAATGGCAAAAAGGTGAACCTCATTCCGGCCACTTTGCTCTTTGACAGCTTCTTAGAAATTTCTATTCCATTCAACAAAATCGTCCATTATACCAAATGATAGCTGGTGAAAAGAAGATTTCAATGATATATCAAATTTTAATGGAAAGTAATTTGCTGAATAGGTATAATCAATAAAAATTTAACACTATGCCCTGCGGTCGGTGTGTGCACGCGCGGCGCGCGGTTGGGTAACTCGGCCACTCTGCCCTAGCAGACAAAAACCCCGCTCTCAACCCGCAATTGGAACAGCGTGAGAGTGTATGTTCCAATCCTGTATTGCTACTACTGTTACGAATAATACTATGACTCCAGCTACTACTACTACGATGAAAATTGATTCGAAATCGACGCCACTGCTCAACTTCTGCACGTTCAACGCTTGCTTGCTACTTGATGCTGGACAGCTTGCCGATTTTGAAGATCAAGCTGCAAGGATAAACTCTGACGTCATTGGGCTGTCAGAAGTGAGAAGAAGAGGAACTGCGCGACTTGACCTCAGCTCAGGCTACTCGCTATTCTACTCTGGAGAGAGCGATCAATCGCGGAACGGCTTTGGCTTCTACATGAGTCAGAACTGGACAGCGCGAGTGCTCGAGTTTGTACTGGTGAGCTCATGCATCGCCTCTGTACTACTTGACCTCGATAGCCATAAGACGATACGACTTGTCCAAGTCTACGCGCCAACAACTGCCTACAATGATGAAGTCATCAAGTCATTCTACAAAGACCTTGACGGAGCGATACGGGCCAGCTCAATGGCCATGCATATGATCATCATGGGAGACTTCAACGCCAAGGTTGGCCAGCAGATTGAGGAAGAACGAGTGACCGGTCAGTTCGGACGAGGAGAGCGCAACGAACGAGGACAAATGCTGGTCGACTTCTGCGAGGCGCGCCGAATCGTCATTGGCAACACTCTATTCAAGAAGGGCAGTCGGCGGAAATGGACCTCGCGGAGCGCAAACGGGGAGACGCTGAACGAGATCGACTTCGTCCTTAGCAGCCACCGAGAAATCTTCACCAACGTCTCAGTGCTAAACAAGTTCACCATGGGCAGCGACCACCACATTGTCAGAGCGACAATTACCGTCCAAGGAAGCCAAACCCGATGGCACCAACTCGCGAGATGGCGAGCGCCAAGGAAGCCAGTCATTCGAAGACTGAACCCAGCCATATATCGGTACGCCATTGAAGACTTCATGCGATCAAATGCCAGCGAAGACAACAAACTTGATGAGCAATATGGTGCTATTGTGAACACGATCCGAGATGCAGCCCTGATCGCGTCAGAAGAATTGCGAACGGCCACGAAAATCACAGAGGAGACACGCCAGCTGCTCAAGAAGAGGCAGGAGTTAAAGAAGACCAGGAAGATGAA
>NIUQ01005746.1:0-10033 GCA_002796945.1 Plectus sambesii
TTTCTCTTTCGAAGCGTAAAATAAAGTAAATTTGCTATGGATGAGCTTGGAATTTGGCCAAGAGAGTTGAACGTAAATTCGAGTAGGATTAGTTCTAATGGGGCCCCACTGCAGACACAAACTCATATTTGCAACTTACGATCGGTAGTTCAGTTGGTTGTATGTTTTTTGCCAGACGTCGCAACGATACACATCCTTTTATTCCCAAATACTTCAGCAAATCAGACGACAGACAATTCTGAAACACAGACACGAATTACAACAGCAACAGACAGACCGAACAATCGCAGTAGCTATTTCAATCAATAATTATTCTTTTCAGACGGGCGAGTCGTCTTTAATTCAACCAAAAAGCATAACAATCTGCAATAATCTGCCGGTCAGCGTATTACACGGACAGAATATTATTAATTACGCCACCGGCATCTCATAATTCAAATGTGGTACCTCGACTAATTTGACATCAATACCGATGCACCGAGCAAACCTAAACGCATTATGCAATACATGGCTTATCATTGTGGATTTGCGCAATTCAGCCCTCATAGGGGCTTATTACAATAATGAACTCCTGTAAGGCTGGGTCTCATTTTCGGCCACGTATAGCCTTAGCTTGGGAGACAAAGCGCAGCCTGTTAAATCTTCTTACGCTAAACGGTAATTGTAAGGAAGTCATCATCACTTCACATTAACTGCGCGGCATTTTCAAATATCACTCTGCAAAACAGATAATTCGTATTTGCCATTTCGCATATTTCTACATAAACAATTTGAAAAGACGATATGTAATCACAATCCACCAGTAAAGTAAATGTATGAAAAAGAAAAAATCCAGACCAACGAACAATCCAATAAGCCCACCGAGCTCGCTCACAAAACTCGAGAAGCTATACTTCGGCTCTTCTTTATAAGATAGATATTTAAACGATACCGCAGAAAGAGACAGATAAGCTTGATATTTGTTTGTTTCATTGTCACACATTTGTCCGCTCTCACGATCGACATCACTTTGTCCCACTTTATAAATTGTGCGCGTGCAAGTTGGAAGGCAACTTGCTTTACACAAAGCCGAGTCTTCAGTAGCCGATAACTTGATACAGTTGTCATAGTCGGTCAGGTTGCAAAGATGGCCTACTGAAGACGTCAGTTCAGGCCAGCTAACCGGTGTGCAATTGCAGTACTTTTCAATTATCTTAACTTGACATTGATTCATGCAGTCTTGTGTAGTTTCGTCCTTTAAACATTGTAGCTGACGGTCGCTGACTGGCCAACCTTCATATTCAGCGATAACTTCTATCGAATGTTTGGTTCCTTTGCAAAATTTGAATGATAATGTCGAACCGAAGACTAGATCGGCTTTTTTGTCATCGCTGACATCTCGTCCTTCCAGATCAATCGTCACGTTCTTGGACAAAGGTAGAGCTTTCCATTTTGCTAAGTCATGTCGGACGACAGCAATAAGCAGTTCATCTGATCTTGAGCTGAATGTTGCCATATCCAATGTTAGCTTGTAACAAATTTTGGCATAACCAATATATGTTATTTCAGTCATATCAATTGAGATGGCTGTCTGTGAGTTATCTACTGTTTGAGAGAACGTCACATTGACTTCATATATTTTTCTGAATTCGCGATCAAATTTCTGCTTCACTTCATCCACGGTTATATTCAAAAAGTTGATGCGAAAATCAAACTCTCTCACCGTAGATTCCCAGACACTGTAAAAAACAGAATTACAGGTTTCGTTAGACTTCGATGTATTGCTGCTTTTGCAAATTCCTTCTGGCTGATATTCAAATCTCTCTGTCATATAATATCTTACGAGATGCTGAAATGTTAACTGAAGGTAAAATGGGAGCCAATCTTCAGTTAAAAATGTCTCCTTATCTTTCAGGAAGTTCGCTATTCTTCCGAAATCATTTCCTTGATATCCGGTTAGGAGGCTCTCAGAATTTAGTTCAGATGAAACCAGTGGCAGGCAAATAGTCGATGGCGGAAGTTTTGTGGTACCATTAATAAAATCAGCAGATGTTGTTGTTTCATCGTGTCTATACGCAGAAAAAAGATCATTGGCCATAAAGATCGTTCCATAAACGCCAAATGCATAACATATCATCAGTAAAGAATATTTAACCAAAGAATATATACTGTATTTTTTTCCTTCTTCAATAACGTTTATTTCCAACAACTGACTAAGAACTTTCGCTACTATCCTTGTAATTTTCGAGCTTTTCATTCGATTAAACAAATTTGACGACTCGATTTTCTTGTTTCTCAAAAGCCATTGATATAAATAATCAGCAAGTATAGATACGATTTGAATCAAGGAAAACACGCTCAGGCCTAAAAGAACGCCAAGCATTCCTCCCAAATCCGCCAGGAACTTGCCAGTTGTGTAGAGAATTTCCTCTTCAATTTGAAGAAATGAAAGTCGTTTTTCATAGAATCTCACAACAGTTTTATCACAAGACGACGGACTGAATGAATTGCTGTACATTGGTAAGTATGTATACGTTGATTCATCGCGCATTAAATTTAAAATAGTGCAAGATGGTAAACATGCATCATAACATTCATCGTCATTTCTTTAATAATTTAGCAAAAGTTTACGTCATCAGTTTCACTATTGCCAAGCAGCGGTCTGATATTAGCATATTACTAATTATACGATATGTTCTCAAAGTCCGCGTCATAGTGGTCGACCGGCTAACCAGCGAGCCAGCAGATTATAAATATTACATCGCATCATAAATAATTACAAAATTTTGTGTAATTTTAAAAATTATTATGTACTTGGCCAAGTCGTAGACTGCTTTTTGGAACAAAGCAGAATCCCCAATATAAACAGATTTTTGTTGATAGTGGATCTGAACCGCCTTTTCCCACATTTGTCGTATGTGGGCATTTCCTACTAGTTGTAATATCCCCAGAATACCGACGAGTGACTCTGCAGTCAGTCGTTCTATGGAGGACTATACAATTCTTAGATTATCCTTATATAAAGTTGCACAAATGGACGCTGTTGCAACACTGAACTATTAACGATCACTACTAAAGTGTTATTTAATTATATTACATTGACTTTCATTAACGGACAATTATTTTTTAAATGTTGGTTGTTACTGATTAATGTGATGAACTTAAATACCAATGAGAACAATTAGTAGAGTTACGCGATTAAACGCAAATGTGTAAAATGGTTCTAAAATGCAAAAAATAAAGCTTAAAGTTATTTTATTCCAAAATAATTAAAGCACGAATTTTAAGTTTTCTGATACTGTTATAAACATGTATACGCATAATTTACTTTGATTAGTAATCGGTGCAAGATACAAATTTCCCCCAAACAGGGCAAAAAGGGAAATTTATATTTCAGTACTATTTTGTGCACGTATTTGATTGAGTCAGCACCTGGTGGAGTATATAAACTAGGTTTCTGATGATGCTCAGCCCCTATCGCATCCTCCTCACCTATCTCTATTGTCAATATCGTATAATACGTAAACGGGACTGGAGCGAAAGCGGTAAAATCGCATGCAGCATCCTATAAGAGTTTATCTATGGCCCAGTCAAAAATCGCAAATAATGCAGTTTGTTGAAATCGTGGAGATTTTTATTTCCAGGGATGATTGAGTGGGTTCCGTACCGCATGCTGTTAAATTTTACTTAACACAATGCGCATTCCTCAGATATGGCTTTATCTCGAGTGCACGATGTGAAACGAGCTCATTATCTACTTCTGATCAAATTCGAATTTGGAACATTAATTTTTATAAAATTCTTTTTCGAAATGCTTTTCAAGCTTTCAACAAAACTTTTCTTGTGTTAATTAATTATTCTATAGCTTAATTAAAGAAAAATACAAGTGTAAAAGAATTTCGTTCTGAGCATTGCAAAAAGGGAATAAAATGGCGAAGAACTTAAGAAAAACTGTCGAATTTCAATACAATCTTAATTCAATGGAAAAATTCTATCATGACGTAAACTTTCCGTGAACTGCTGTAATAAAGACAATGTTGATAATGCTTAACAGTGCATTCTTCAAGACCATTAGTAGGCATTAATGACGCCCAATAAGTCGCTGTACAGTTGCAAAGCTTTTCAATTAAACGTTGACGACACTGCGCCCTACAATGCGACAGCGTAACCGTTGGCGAACATTTTTCGGTTCCTTTTACAGTTGGCACACTTTTATAAATGCTTTCAATGGCAAAAGTAATATTTAATGCCTCGCCAAATCCAAAATAAAAAGTTGATCTTTGAATGTCTGTGATCCTTTCAGTACAGCGATATGTGAATTGCTGAGGGATAAGAAACGTATCAGTAAAATCGACGCTTAAAGCTCGTTCCGTACCGCTTCTTACAGCTAAATCTGGGTGAAGCGCAGTATTCAATGAAATTTCCAAAAATGCATCGTCTCCTCCTAGTTTTGTTTTGTTGAAAGGTAAGTCGAAAATCAGATAATCATAAATTATTGCCAATGTACTTGGTTCGTAAACTTGTTCTTCGCTATTATCTGAATATTTGTACATAATTTTTAGCATTAGCATCTGAGCAAGTTCGTGCCCCACTTTTTGACGCAATTCATGTGTCGTAACATTCCATTCCGAAATTTTCGGCAGCAGTATATTATTAAGCGCCCCATCAACATCATTCCACCTGGTTGAGTTATAGTCCACATCTAAAACTACTTCAAGTCATGTTTAATAATGAAGTTCGTAATTCATATGATTTCTGTTCTCATAAAGAAATATATCTTCGAAGGCTGTACGGGGAACGGGGAATTCGTCTTCCCCGCGAAGTTCCCTCAGTATCATTCCCGGAACGAAATTTCTTCCCCACTTCAAAATTTGAATTTCTCTATGCGTTAAAAGTACGTTAAGAGCTTCATGTACTATACTATCCGTTCATTTCGCGAACGCACGGTGTCTCAACATAATTCTGGGTGTCCCATATCATTTTTCACTTTTTCAATTTGAATAACTTTGCATAAAATGAAAGCATATATGTAAATTTTGGTTTTTTTCAATCCCAGCGCTGCATGAATTTATATTGGCTAAAAAATATTTGGGACTCAAAATATGAGCGTCCCCTTATTCTAAGGGTTGATTTTATAAAAAATTTTCTGTTATGCCATTCAGAGTTGAAATTGGTCCCAAAAAATCATTTTTAAGAGATTTTTGCTCTAGGGGTGTCCCAAAAGCATGGGGTATCATCTAAATTTTGAGTCGCAATTTTTTTGCCAGAAAATTCTCCCAGCGCGGGGATTGTTCAAAAACCGAAATTTAAATTAATTCGTTCGGTTTATGCAAGGTTATTCAAATTCAAAAGTGCAAAATTATATGGGACGGCCTGGAGAATCAAAATTTTACTTGTACCATTGATTTACAATCTTTCATCAGAACCCTCATTCCTGACACATGACTTCTTACTAATCTTCAAAATTTGATTTTGCTTTCTCCCTGAAATAATATCTGAGATGTCCCTGTTAAAGCGTCAGCTCGTGAATCATATCTATATTTAAATATGCTAGATATAGCACGAATACATTATACTGTACTGTACTCTGTCATTGTGCTATTACTATCCTAAACATATGTAGACGCGCGCCTCCTTGTCTGTTATGTTCTGTTCTCTCTCTCGCTAACCTCGCAATCTTTCTTCCTCTATAAACGGTTTATACTACGTCTACCTCATACCTCCAACCTCCTGATCCCCCAAAGATCAGAATACAACAATATTAATTATTGTTCTAATACTTTTAATTTACCTTACTCTCTGAATCGAGTTCATTGTTTTCACTCCAAAAGAATTATTCATTTTTTTAATGAAAGTTCATTGTAATAATCATTCCAATGTTTTGCACTCCGACGTACGTTATTGATTTTTCAATTAATCTTTTCATTGTTTTACAATAAAACTATTTCATTAAAACAATGAAAAATGTTTTTTGGAGTGAAAAACAATGAACTCGATTTAGAGAGTAGACTCTTTTTTACGATGTGATGGTTAGCGCTTTAGCAGTGTACTGCACTTCCCATAAATTTGGAATCGCGGGAGTTTATTTCAAAAGTTGTGAAGGATTGATAATTGTGAAGTTTAGTCTCACTTTTGCATTATCACCACTCAGTTCTCAACAGTTTCATGAAACATGCCCCAATTCTCATACTTTTCTTAATATGGGCGAAAACCCCATAGGTTATCAACTCTAAGGAAGAGACTACATTGTCCATATCTTAATAAATATACAGATAGGGAAAATAAATGCTAATGACAACGTTTATTAGCCAAGTTTACATCACAACCGGTAATAGCATAATGACTCACATTGTGACTCTAACGCCCTTAAGAGGTCCTTTCTGTATTCTTTATAGTAATCGTTAAAAACGATTATGCATTTTTTATAAATATCATCGTATCCGTCAATACGACTATTTGATTCGACTGTGGAAATAATGATCAAATATAAATATGCAATGAAGGTCAGCGACGGAGGCCAGATTTGTTCATTATCGCATGTCAGAAAGGTTGATTTTTCAATACCTTTTTGACTGAAATAGTTCTCTATGGCTTTGGAATGGCTGATATTCGTTGCAAAACGGAATCCTACATACAATTCAGTAGGTGTCGTTTGTATGCGAAAACTTGCTGACGGTAGAGGGATCGTACGATTAAAGATCAGTTTGGGAGAGTAAACGAGTTCGTTTGAAATATATTTTTCGCAAAGATTTATACTCCAAACAACTGTAAAAATTGTTCCCACACAGTAAATAATCAACCAGAATAGATGCTCAAACAACCAGATTGCAGCCATTGCAAGACTGTTGCTAGATGAAAGAGAATAAACTTTTTTAATAATTTTATGAATGAAGCGTCCATGAGCATCGAAAGGAGCGACATTTTCTGCATTGCCATCAGTTTCAGTTTTCTTTGTCGACAAAAGCTTACGCAGCAAGGCTAAAAGTGGACTTACGACCAGCTCTATGAGAATGATGAAATCCAGTCCGAGCCAAAGGCCAAGCGCTCCACCAAATTCTCCAATAAACTCTTCAAGACTGTTATATGTTAAAGTCTCTTCAATCAGTACATAGTCGTAATTATCGATTATGATAGCGAAAATGACTACGCCAAAATTAGAATCATTAGGATCTTCTCTATCATCTTTGAATTTAAACTCGTAAAGCCATTCTTCGCACAGAGGAACGCATCTAGTCAGGCATGAATCTGTTTTGATGTTTTGAGTATATAGTTTAGAGCAGTTCTCGTACTTTCGAACATTGCAGTTGTTGTAAAGTGAGCGCGGGGTTTCAACTGAAATGAGATTCAAAATCATACTTGCAGCCTTGTTCTAGTCCGCAATGTGGACGAGGGATCAAAGGTGAGTCGAGCTGATGCACAAATAAGTACAGATATGATGAATCTGCTCGAATGGCATGCACCACTTTGTGAATAATTTAGTTGGTTGCTACTGACACGACCGATTATGCACTTCGGCCATGAAAGGACGAGCTAATTCAACCCAGAAACTGGCACCATTTCGTAACTATCTATGACAAATTGGTTAGCGGACATTCCCTACAGGTAGAAGCCGTCACAACAATCTGGCGCTATCCGATCAAGGGAAGGTAAGACTCGAACATATGACGAAACTCGTTGAATAACAGACGAATCTCCTCTCTGGCTGGCTGAGACTCGACCAAACTTCCCTTTATAAGCGACTGATTAAGCCTGTTAGAGGCACTTTTACCCCACCCCAATCGGACTAGCTCGTCGCCGCTTCTCCCTTTCCATCTCAACCTCTCTCTCTCTCTCTCTCTCTCTCTCTCTAATTCCTATGCCCCATGCTAACGGTCATCTAACGGCCATATAAGTACTTTTCCTCGCGTTAAAGTTCAATAAAATTTTAAAGATTCCATACTTCTTGTCTAACGGTTTTAGATTAAATTTTCTAGTTGAAAAAGGTCCCTATAATCACTTAATGGGAAGAGAGACGAATTGACTGAAAACAACGATTGCTTCATTGGATTCAATTCCGAAGTCCTAAAGATCATACCCGGACCATCAAATGATTGTGCAACCATAAAGATGTACCACGCTCTCCCGATAAGAAGCAACGCGGCACGTATTATGCAAACTGTCATATAATTCAAGGTTCTTGATTATCACTTTCTTATGAAACTCAAACTAAAGTCTGGGATCTTCTTTTTAGTTGGTTTTAAGTAAAAATTCAGTACATACGCGTTAAGTTCAAGGTAACCGGTGTGCAGTTGCAATTCATTCTGATCCAATCACGGCGACATTTGTTCTCGCACTCTTCTTGGCTGACGTCTGGCGAGCAAACAGTTTTTCCTTTGACGGTAGGCAGCTTGTGGTAAAGGGCTTTCTTTCTAACAATAGGTTGCCACAAAAGTTCAAGCACAATCATATGGATTTTTCCCACTTCTCACTGAAGCGTTGAACACTTACATAGATAATACGGATCGCGGATTTTGGCTCTTCAAAAGATTTGAATCTCACTTCCTTTCTCTACACCTTTTTCTGATTTTTCAGAATTATAAAACATCATGGCACTCTGACATAGTTCTCATTATTCTAGTCTTTTCAGAAGAGCACAGAGCCCGGATGACCATTAGTGAAAAATCAAGGGTGTTGAGAAAAAACTGCATCACAAAGTAGGAATGCTCAAAGCTTTGCAGTCTGCGAACGAATCTTAATGAAATTCGGTGTCTAGGTATTCTTACGACTTCCTCCTAACCTCATCTGAGGTTATTTCACATTTGCCTATTGCTGAGCAGAATGGCAGCAGCTTTCGTCACACAATTCTGCCTAAAAGCTATAAGTATTCATACTTTGTGATGCAGATTTTTCCTGATTACCCTGTAAGCTAACGAGATGAAAATTCCCGCCGAGAAAAACCTTTTTAAGATCTCTAATTACAAACTGAGACTACAGCTGCTCTACATAATCTAACGAATTTTAAATAACCTTTTTTATCAACCGCAAAACTTGATTTTAATTGTGTTTAAAAGATATTTACTGAATTTTTGCAAAAATAATATTGCAGTCATTTGGCTTGAATTCCTTTTCTCCCAATTTTTACTGTGAGTCTGAATATGAACCGACAAGATTGGACAAATAGTGTTTGTGATCCACAGCCTGCGCATGAACTTTCGGGACGACCTTATATTAAGCTGTGGCTTGTCACTGCTGGCGTTGAAAACGTAAAAACCATCACGAGTTTTCGAGGTGACGAACGGTGGGGTGCTTCTTCCTGTAAAATCTATTGTCACCGTCTCAACCCATTGCTTGCCATGTGATATAATACAGTCAGCCAGAGATACCCTGAGCCAAGCGGTGTCTGGATTTCCATTCACTGAGAAAATTTTATATCCATTGAAATGATAACACATGCGGTCTGCCCCAATAAAAGAAATTAATTTGTAAGAGATACAACGTGAAGCATCAGATAATTCCTTTCCAATTGCCAGAGCAAAACGTTTGCTATAGTGGATGGGTAGATTACAAAATCTACCACCAATAATACTTTTAAGTTGTTCGAGTGTAATATTAAATTCGAGAATTTTGGGTTCGAGAATATCTCGCAGCGCCGTCCATTCATCATTTTCATGCAAAGTAAAATTTCTGATTTGCGCGATGTTATCAAGCTCCAAATTTTCTGCCTCATACAGTATAGCAAGATATTTAAATAAAGAAATGTAAATTTCGTTGTCGAACGTACGGCTGGGGTTTACTTCAAACGAACCATTTTGTCCTATACTTTCTTCGAAAAATTTCGTCCATGCAGCCGAAAAACTCAAGGTCGGTTGGTCGACATTGAATAACTCTATTAAATCGATTTTGTTAAAGCACACCGTCACATTTGGTATCTGAAAAAAACTTCATAATTGCAACTTCCTTGAACATGCGGTTCGCCCGATCATCATAGAGTGTTGTTAGGTTCAACCACGGCGCGGAATCCTACTGCAAGAAAGGCTTCCTACCCTCAATATCAAGATTAAGCCTGTGAATACTG
>NIUQ01005747.1:0-10049 GCA_002796945.1 Plectus sambesii
ATAGCACAGCTCGTGGCGTTGCATGGGTGTTAAATGGCGACCGTTTTCCCAAAGAGCTCCCCAGCACGCTGTTTTTCGTGTTTTTAGGGGTACCCCGGGCCCCCAAGGGGGCGGATCCAAAAAATAACTCCATCAATCGAAAGTTTAGGCCATGGGCTATCCAACGGTGTACTCGGTTTGGCCTAATTTTTATTCTCCGCAAAATGCGAATCAACTATTACTTTTTTTGAATCACCCTGTACGTCCTGTAATTGCGCACTAATCGTTGTAGATGCAATGAATGTTCTTCTCCTAAGACTGGCCGTGACCGATCGGTCAAAATCAACATGAAAGCATAAGGAATTACATTAAAAAATTTAATGTTAATATTGCAAAAGAAATGTGAGGTTGCAAAACTATTTTGAAAAATATCACTTTTTTGATTCAGTTCAAACGGGTAGTTTTACGCTTGCAGCAATGCTTGTTACGTTGCGCGCGCAAACGGTTTCGTTACGACATCAACATTTGGTTTTCTTGTTACTGAAGAAGAAATTTGATTCTAACCTCTTATCATGAATTCAATGAGTGTTGAAATTAAGTATTGCATATCATGTTGCACTTTCGCAGTTTTAGTCAGTCATCACGATGAACTCTCTAGTCAGGATAAATACACCAACATTAAAGCTTAATCAAAAAACGAATATGGAATTCTAAAAGAATTCAAATTATAACACTACTTTTATTTATTGATTGCATTATAGTAAACTTCTCGATGTATTCCTGCCGTCATATGCATGCTGATGAACTTTTCCCTGCATAGCAGAAATTTTCAACACTAAGCGAGAGTTAAGTTCTGTGCATTGGGAATGGGATAATACCCTTCCAACGGCTCAAACTAATGCCTATATCAATGAAATCTTCACATAAATGGTACTTTTACAGCATGTTGGGACAAAGACCAGAGCATATCCCTTCAACTATTTCATATCGTATTCAAAATTGCCTTCAAATTGAAGAAATCTAGCAATTACCGTAAATCCTCTAATAATCGCCCCCCTCAGTCCCTGATTGAAATAATAATCGTCCCCTTCAGAATGGGTTAAATATTAAAGGCTTGTGCAGTGTAGGTCAACACTGAACTCGTATTAAAATTCTATTACTGGTAACGCTCAATCTTTGTATTTATAAGCGCTTTTGTAAGGTGAAATGACAACTGAAAGAAACAAATGCACTCTCTCCGGTGAATGCCTCATTCAAACATCGATTGAAATAATAATCGCCCAGGGCGATTATTAGAGGATTTACGGTAATATCATTAATACTGGTACAGATGGCATTAAGTATGAAATATATATTTAATGAATAGTTAAGTGGCAGCAGTAAATGATTACCAGGTTTTTACTTCACGTTTACTGGCGAGAAAAAACTTTGCTTTCAAATTAACACGTTAAAAAAACGTGTGTTTAGTTCAGAACGCTTAAACTTACAGAATATTTAGTTTCGGGATTATTCGTTGTCACGCTGTGAGTTGTATTAAGCGTTCTTGATTCGTAATAGTAAAAGTTCGAATACGGTACATGCTTAAACTGAAGAGCGCTAATTGTGGTGCCATCTAGCTTAATCGTTCCAGCTCCTGCCAGGTTGGTCACAATGCGTATAATAAATTGGAGGGGCAATGGAGCGTAGTAATATTCAAAAAAGCCAGTAGGCTGAAAAAGAACGCTTGTGTTCGACATTTTATCCGTGCTGGGTAACTGAAGGAAGAATGCACCACCTAAATCGTCTTGGCCTCCAGTATCCTGTAAAAGTGACAAATTGAGTTTTGATACCTTAGGTTCAAGTAATCGGCTAGTAAGAATTAATTAAAGCTCCACAAAAGCTCTCATAATTTATTGACAGTAACAGCAACACATGTCAAATACCGAAGGAAAACTGTAGGACAGCTTAGTTATTTGATTATGTAATATAACCAAATAGCGACATTAGACCGGTACCATAATCGTGTCCTAAAGTTAAGTAATTCATAGCGATACTCAGCGCTATGCTTCATAATGGGCATAAGTATTACATAACTTAAGAATAACTTAGGAAACTATTATTGTACCGGTCCAATATCGTTCATTTTGAACGTAATTGGATTGGAGAAGATCTTGATTATCCGAAAAAGTTTTGCACGATCATACTTTGTTACTTTATTGTAGTCATGCTTCATAACTTTCAAAATCCGATAAAGTCCACATCCGAACTAACATAATCTGGCCGAGCTCACTAAATCGCCAACGATTAATTCACGAAATTTACGCGAGTTTTCATTTCGCCCCATTTGATACTGACCTCTCCGATCTGAATCAGTTGAACTGGATAATTGGAAGTAACCAAAGCAGCTCCGATTGAAAAATTACGATACTCGCCTACATTTAATGTCGCAATTATCTTATCTCTTGCTGACACGACAGTGTTGTCAGTATTCGACACAACTTGATAAGAATTCGTCGAAAAATACATGAACGGTATTGCTGTAAATTGCGTTCCCCAGACACCTACTGGAAGTAACATAACCTAAAATAAAGCGCTATAGTACGTCGTTAATAGTCCAGTTAAGACACTACTAACATTCACTGTTTAAAAAATTGGAGGTATAGACGCATGAAATTAACACCACGAAATGAAGAGAGACTTAGAAAATAACTTGAGTTACAATTCTATATTAATTTTTGACGTACAGCAAGGCCACCTTTTCTTGATTTATAGGCCCATATTAAGCGAGCATACTTATCTTTGTTGCGTGCAACAAAACGTATTAGTCACACTATGTTTCACGTATGCAATACAACTATCCGCTGTGTGCAATGGAGGTGTACATATGCGCCTCAATATTCCTTACTGGACCGCCTAAGGCGGCCGCAGATGACTGATCGGTACATCCGTCAGTCCAATCCACTAGATTCTGCATGTACGTTCAAAGCCAGGGGCCCATTCTCTGCACGTAGTAAACAAATACGATCGTAGAGATTATTTTCATGCGTTGTTTTTTGTATTCTGATTCAGTTTGATTTTTAGCCTTAAGTGCAAATCATAGATTATCAAAATCATAGTACATTAGTGCTCATTTCAAATGAAAACACCCTGAAGACATAATGACTATTGCATTGTTGTTGAATGCTTAAAACGTTTTGTCTTAGGGCGACAAAGTTTCAAATGATAATTCAAATACATGTAATACAATGTGAGCAGTTTCAAAAAGCGATCTTATTTTTGGTGCTACATGAAAAATAAATTTTAGCTACTTTAGTAATTGGCTTACCGCTTCGTAGTCGCCGCTCTGAAAGTGTCCGTCATTTGCATCCGTGCAACCAGAAATTGCACCAAACGGCTTGTTTCCACTAAGAACAGTACCACTTAAGAATGCCGTCGAAGCAATAGAAGCAACTTGAAGCGCATTTATTGTCACGGTCTGCGTTCCAATCGTTACCTTTAATTTGAATTTTTGTTGCAAAAATAACCAGAAAACCGTTTTGCAAATGACGCGTCTTACTATATAAGTTCTAAAGAAATCATAAATGAAGTATTACGTCAGTATTAAGTAAATTTTGTGTTAGGAGGCGGTCAAGTTTTGGTGGGGGCAGTCGATGTTAAATATTGAATGGCCATCAGAGCTATCTTCTTTGATGCTGCACGCCTTGTTATACTACGTTTGTATGGTTGTGTGGCTAAATTTGAGCCGGTTCAGCATGTGTGTGATGTGAGGAATGCTGCCTTTGCAGCGCTAATTCTACGTTCGTCACTAGTGCAGTGTTGTACTTAATCATCGCTGCTCTATTGCCGCTTTATTACGTCATTCAGTATTCCGGCCGCTCTGATCGACCGCGCCGACATCCACTAACTGTTCTCGCTAGATGTCACGAGGAAGCGGGGAGGGCGTCCCACCGCGGCCATTCTCTGGGCCAGTTTCATAAAACTGCGTAAACTGAGGCGCTGAGGCGCACGCCGCTGGGTCAGTTTTTATTTTCAACCAATGGGTGCATGCCTCAGTTCCTCAGTTCTCAATTTTCAACGGCTCAACAGTTTTATGAAATTTGATCCTGTCTGTCCTGCCTCCATTACTCGGTGACCCATCCCCTCGTCACCTTTCGCGCTTCGCATCCGCTCTATACTTGTCGTTCATCCCACATCCTCCGCTGTTATTCCACCATTATTTTCTTGATGGTGCAACAGGCGCGTTCCTGAATGAACTACGGCGTTGGGGCGTAGCAATCCCTCGTACGTGAAAAAAAGCTCATGTGATCTGGATCTGTCTCCGGCTGGCGATTTGGAATGCGAACCGCAGGTTGCTATATTCCGCAAAGATTTCCGGAGACGCCTACGGCTGAGATTAAAGCGCCCTAGAGTCGTAGCAATACCCCTTCTGCTCTATTCGCTCTATGCATTTGTGTGCACACGCCTCGACTGTTTTCCGCTCACCGACAGCTATGTTTGGTTCTCGGCGTTTCTTGCCTATTTCGACGACATGCAATAGAAAACTATTCCGGGCGTCGATCCATAATTAAATTTAATCAAAGAAAAAGAATCTCTAAATCTGATATGAAATCGTAAAAGTTATCAATTCATGCACAATTTGCGAGCGTTCAATTTTTCTGCAGCATTTAGCATTTTATCATATCATCTTCCTTCTATAGTCAATATAAAGTTGGTCTTTTACATCATCTCAAATGGCGCTTTCATGAACAGAAGCTGTTAAATAACCAAAAATTACCTGAGTGTTGTCTTGGTACGCAACAACGGCAATCATATTTCGCGATAAAGGTGCTTTATTTGTAGAAGTCACTGCAACATACTGCATGCCCAGATGAACAGCGGGAATAACGAGGAAAGAATCAGCACTGTAATTAATATGTTAAATTTGTGTCAACTGCCTTTCCTGACGATCCTAAATTATTCTTTGCGGAATAATGCATAGCAGGTGTTGTGCATCTCCACTTCATTCGGTTGGACCTATCCTGCGCAGTTCGAATACAGATGGTGGTTCTGTTATAACTTCACTTTTTTAATATTATTAATTAGCACGAATTTTCGAACTTTGTAAATATTAAAAGAAAACAATGAAACTGCAATATCAGAAGCCTGTCTCATTTGTCTCATCACTATACTAAAATTCACCACAAAATGCTCACGTCGAGAAAGTTTAGTTTCATAAAAAAACTAAGTACCAAGTTATCATTCGTATTGAACTTAATAATCTTATAATACAGGGTGCGTAAAAAGTTTTGATATCTCTACATTTTTGCTTATAATTTTCTTCATAATTGTTATTTCATTTCGTTATTCAGTTTTTTTGAGTTTGTCTCTTATTTCTCTACAATTCTTGTCAACAATCTACAAGTTTATCTTTCCAGCTTAAAATTTTATGGCATGAAATATGCTGATGAATTTGAACTAAGTTATACGCCAAAACTTAGAGGTAGCAGACCTTTTTCCGTACCCGATATTGCTATGATGCATGTGCAGTAGAATTTTAACTCCAAAACTCCTCTAATTGCAAAGAAACATTAAAGGTTTTTATGAGAACACATTTTGTAAAACATTTTTTTTAAATGGAAGTTCTGGTAGCGGAAAAAGGTCTGGTATCTTTAAGTTTTGGCGTATAACTTAGCTCAAATTCATCAGCATATTTCATAGCATAAAATTTTAAACTGGAAGATAGACTTGTAGATTGTTCACAAGAATTGTAGAGAAATAAGGGACGAACTCAAAAAACAAAAGAACGAAACGAGATAACAAATTTGAAGAAAACTATAAGCAAAAATGAAGAGGTAGCAGAATTTTTTACGCACCCTGTACAACTACATATATAAACAGTATAGGACAAAAGTGCGTATTTTTCAACGCTCAGCGTAATTTTTTTCCCTTTTCATAATGCCAGTAACAGTTCTGATTTTTTTCAACATGACCGAAAACGTTCGAATGAAATAAGGCACGGGACCAGGAATTCATTTATAATGCGCTCAAAATGACATGCAAAAGCGTTTAAGTATACAGTGAAAATCGTTTATAGCGGTTTTGGCGGGACCGGCACTTTCTGACCGGTATAAGCGAACTTGTTTGTATTGGAACACACGCTTTGGGACCGGCTTAACTTGACCGGTATAAGCGAAACCGATATAACCGAAACCGCTATAAGCAAATTCCACTGTATCAAAATTATTCTCATCATTTATTTTCATAATTATTTTCATTAACTAAGCTGAAACATGCTGTTACTGGCCCCAATTACGCTTGCTTTGGATTGCCTTCGTTAGGTAAGCCATCCTGCGCTGTAAATATGCATTTATATATTCGCAAGTATGTTACCTTGAACAATTATCCTAGGACCTTAATGCATTTTTGTTTTAATGTGTTTAAGTGAGCTTTAGCATTTATTTATGTTTTATTTCACTTATTTCTTTCACTTTTATTTATATTATAATATGGGAGTTCATTGTTTGAGAGATATAGCATTTCAATCTTCAAAGATTGTTAGTAAAGTAAAGTAGATAAAATGAAGACTGATCACGCATTACGGTTTTGCAGGGACGATACAGTGTTCATACCCTAATTTTTGATCTATTTTTCAAATGAGACTTAAGTATTTTCCGTTATGAATGGGAGTGCATAATATTCGCACAGCGGCTACCGCAATGTAATCATATTTCTGCTTTACCTGACTCCGCTATAAAATTCTGCATGGGCGTAGACAGCCACAGGCAAGTCGGATTGCAGACGTACACCCTTGTCTTCAACAATAATATGATCAAGCCATGTATAATTATCACCGGGATATTGATCTTCGATCGATTCTGGAGTGATTGGAATCTGAAAGATTACTTCAAGCTACAGCTATATGTTACCTTGCTTCATTATATGCTATTAATCAAGCTTCATCGAATTGTGTTGAAACTAATGAAACCGAATTCGTACAGCTGTGGTCAAATATCGATCAATAAGTATTCGAAAAATTTAATTTTAGGAATATAGTAAATATTGCACTGAAAAATTATTAAATATTCACAGATCGGACGGCGGTATAGGTAAAATACCGTACACTTTTTGCATCTTTTGTTATTATTCTTTGATAAATGTAATTTACTCATCCACAACAACCGTTGTGCTTGATATAGCACGCGAAAGTAGTGTGAGAATACTCGGATATTCGTTAATAATGCTTTGGACTGCAAAGAAAATTATAAACAAATTAAATGTGACATACGAAGGACGATTGGAAAAATTGTAAAACTTAACAAACTGAACTCAATATTAGCAATTATCCATGGCTATCACATAAGATATGTTTGATTCTCAACTCTGCGGAAGAAAGCAGAAATTAGATGATATTTTACCTTTAAAACACTGTAGGGAGCCACAGACACTTTAATTGTAGTAAACAAGGGATATGGAGATGTGACAACGACATTCGCAGTTCCATTGTTATTATTGCTGACTAAAGCCAGTAGTAGGACTCCGGGTATATTTGCGTCTTCGTAAGCATTGATAAATGTAAAGACAAAGTCGTTCGCAGTCGTCGATATTTTGCTGTTTACTGAAATATTTTACGATTTCCATATATGCATTAAAATATCATTCTATAGTTCAGTGCAAAATTAATGTTTGCTCGACATCTATGAGGGGATGGGAGCGTATTAATGATTGTCAAAATCAGAAATGCGGCAGTACTGCATTCACACCTGTCAATTTTAGGATGAAAATGAAAGGATTTTAACACCTCAATCCGTAAAAATTAGTCTTCTATATTATCAAAAAGGCCAGTTACTCACCATACTCATTGCAGGATATGTAATTGGAAACAAAACTATTATATCATTATTAAATATTTAATGCACTAATTAATTTAATATTTAATGTAATATGTATTCGACAGATGTTAGGATTATTGGTTTTCAAAATTATCATTATATATTCCAAATTTTTCTAGTTTCGAAGCGAAATCAGCCCGACTGAGACGGGAACCTTATCACTTTAAACTAACTATTCGGTTGCGGTTTTCTGCACACGGCTTTGCAAGGCAAAGCTAAAGGAAAACTGGGGCTTCTCCGAGCTTTGAAGAATATGATGTCAGTGATTTTCAGCCGCTCTTGACAAGCTGAGCGCAAATCATTGCAACTTAAATTGTAATCAACTGATCGCTAATCAACGTTGTAAAGCGTTATTAATATCAAGGCACAATTCATTCCATTGAGCTCGGAGAAATGCAGTTTTCCTTTAAAGTAGTTTACCATATGCAAAAACTGCAGACACAAGCAGCCAGCAGAGGGCGTGGCCAGCCATCATTCTTGGACAGTTTACCTAAGAAGAGCTTTTGCCACCTGGCAGTCACATTTAAGAAGCGTCTTTTCAAGTGCACATTGTTTGTCGATATCGCAACTGAAGCGCCAAAAGTAGCCTAACTCGTGAGAAAGATGTCATATGTTTGCCTCACTCGAACCCGTCCTTCGGTCTTTGGCGTCGCTTACGACTTCATCAGAAGATAAACACAGAAACGCCTTTGACGACTTGCGACTGTTACATATACAGCAACAAACCAAGCTGTTCGCATGTTCTTTAACTTGCGCATTAGGATTAATTATCTCAACATGGAATGATTGGAATATTATAAGATGTCGCTCATTTTGTAGCCAAGCCTTCTTATTGTTGTGGCAACAGCTATGCACGTAGACCCAGCAATCATGAGCACCTTTTCTCTATCATCGCCGTGGGAACCGGCGTCAATTCCAGTGGCAATCTTTTCATATACGCGTGGAAGCATCACGAAACTGGCGAATATATGCGCAAATTTCTTCATCTAAAAGTCAACGCATCCAGGAAACAAGCCATCTCCACTACTCATTTAGATAAACCGGCTGCTACAACAGGGACGCAACTGGCTTTTGCAACGGTGACCGTAAAAGTGATGTGATTTCGTATGATATGAATATGTAGATGGGTTCATTTTGATACTATTCTTACATTACAATCGTTTACGTTTACTTTGGAAGGCATGACAATACACCGATATTTGTTCATCACACTACCACCACACAATGACAAACGAATAAAAATAGTGTGAAAGCGGAAAACGTATAACAAAAGCTCAAAGAAGCAAACTTGTATTGGTCATTTAAGTAATAAATACTCTCGATTACCGAATAAATACAATCTAATCGGCGATAAAATCAGTCAAATATCTACTGTCGCGGCAGCTATTTCCATATGCCACAGTATGAACATTCATAACCAAAATAGGACAATTGATGTCACATACCGTAAATCCTCTAATAGACGCCCCCCTCTAATAGACGCCCCCCTCTAATAGACGCCCCCCTCTAATAGACGCCCCCCTCTAATAGACGCCCCCCTCTAATAGACGCCCCCCTCTAATAGACGCCCCCCTCTAATAGACGCCCCCCTCTAATAGACGCCCCCCTCTAATAGACGCCCCCCTCTAATAGACGCCCCCCTCTAATATACGCCCCCCTCAAGCCACGAGTGAAAAAATAGACCCCCACCCTCTAATAAACGCCCACCCCCCAATAATCGCCATCCTTCGGAGTGATTAAAACATTAAACACATATGCAGTGTTGGTCAATAATGCACTTCCAACTCAAATACGACTACTGATAACGCTCGGTCTTTGAATTTATGAGTAATCTTATAAGTTGAAGTGACGATTGAAACAAAAAATGCCCTCTCTCCAACGAGTGCCTCATTCAAACACCGATTGAAAAAATAGATGCCCAGCCTCCAGTAAACGCCCACCCTCTAATTGACGCCCCCCCCCTCGCGCCTCGATTAAAAAAATAGACGCTCAGGGCGTTTATTAGAGGATTTACGATGTTCAAAAAATACTGAGAGTGCCATTATTTCTGTCGCACCCGTTATTTCGTTAAAATTTTTCAGTAATCCGTTAAGGCGGGGCAAAAACAAAGCCGTTAGAAAATACGTACCGGGTTTTTCCGAGTATAAGCCCACCCAAATATAAGCCCACCTGGGCTTATATTCGGTTTGACTTTCCATATATAAGCCCATGGGCTTATATCAA
>NIUQ01005748.1:0-10025 GCA_002796945.1 Plectus sambesii
GAAGAGCTCTTTCGGGGGTGGAAGGTCTTTTGTCGCCTTCCGGTCGTGTCTACAATGATTCGCTGTTTTCCGCGCTCGTCCCTCACGAGTCACAACAATGACCAGGCACAATTACATTCATCCCCTGCCACTACGAACGTACCTCCTCGATCAGTTGAACGCGCTAGACGGTTGTGTATTATGACGCTGCTCACGACCGCCTCCCTAACCGACCTCAACCTCCGCCTCCTCTGCTCTTTTCACAGTGACGACAATTTGCACCGTTCGGATCGGTCGTCACCTCGGAGGAAAGTTTGACCTCTGACTACTTGCTCTTCTGCCCTCCAACGAACTCATTACACAGCGCGTCGCGTCACAATCGTCCAATGACAAACTAATTTCCTGGCATGTCTCTCGTCTCCTTGAACACACTATCGGTCTATGCCAAAAGTGTCCAAAAGTACACCTTTCCACGTAAATAAGGACGTCTGCCAAAGTAAACAAAATACATTCAAAGAACTCGAGAAGGAAGTTCTCAAAGTCAGATCAATTTGAAAAATGTCCTCTGCCTGTTTAAAAGCGTCCCTATTAAAGTGAAAGTGGTACATACTACTCTCACGAGTTCACGAATATTTGTAAACGCGCAAATCTATTTCTCCTCGAACATCTCTACATGAAATACGAGAAGGTCCCAAATAGCCTGACCTGAAAAATGAACCTAGCGGTCAACTTTGCAACCATATGTCGTTGTCAATTGAACCATACGAAATTTTGCAACTAATGGCAAAAGTGCAACGCGCATCCCACCTGTACAACATATTGCAGAGACACTGCGCAAGGAGCGATCACATGAAAGAAAGGAGGACAGGCAGTCCACAAATGGGTGCCGTGCGGAAACGGATCGAAGGTAGCCGAAAACGTGCCACGACCGATCAAGATGACTGCTCCAATACGCAGTTCTCGATTGATTTATCTCTTTTATCTGCCCTGTGCATGCTTATCACCCCTCTTTTCGTGACCTAGCACTGTTGTAGAACGGTGCTCAGTGCCAAACGTATTCGTTTACATTTGTTTTCCTATTATCGAGGAACATTCGATATGTTTATTACACTGAACTAAATTCAGTGCACTCAATGTACAACGTGACACAGATATGGACACGAGGAAGCCATTCAAACACATCTACACAGTCAAAACCGAACAAGTACACACCGCATAAGTGCACGGTGTAGGTAAGAACAGATTTTTTGCAAGCCCCGTGAGCAACGTTTATATTGAATCATGACTGGATAAGTGCACAAGGGCGTGACTCCAGCCAAGTGTCACTCAAAGATCTGCGCATAAAATGTACAGTGTATCGAAACAATGCCATTATCAATCATAGCGCCTCTCATCCTCGCTTATCTTGAAGCATTGTTTAGTGACAACAAATGTTTAATATACCAATTACACTTTACACGGTCGATGCACCTATCTAGTATTGACTGTATCTTAACAAAATCTACGAGTGAGCAGTTTCGATCATTCATAAATGTAAAGAGCGATAAAAAATGTTTACGCATTTACAGTACGCTGAGAAACCCAGCAGACATAATCTTCCGGAGATGAAGTCGTACCAAACTTGCCCTTCAGTGATGGCATAGGTTGCCCTTCGGGAACACTTAACTTGAACTTGCGAACTAAATTGACGAATACAAGGAAGAGCTCCATGCGTGCAAGGCTCTCTCCCATGCACTGACGCTTGCCGAGTGAAAATGGAATCAACTGATCGACCTTCTTCACTGTGCGCCCATCTGCTTCAAGAAAGCGGCTAGGATCGAAAGTCTTTGGTTGAAGAAAGTGCTTTTCATCCATATGGACCGCGGATATCTGTGGAACTATTACAGTTCCTTCGGCGATATCATAACCGTCAACCGTCACTCGCTGAGTCGTCCGATGCGGCAAGTTCATCGGAAGAATGTTGGCGCACCTTTGAATCTCCTATAAATAACTACGCATTGCTGAAATTACCTCAGATCTGTCGCTTTCATTAAAAAGTTTATCTAAAAGTGCTGATCACTTAAAATAACACACAGTTACAGTTGGAAAATCATGCGATGACTTTCGTGACAAGAAGGTGGCAGCCGCAGAATTTGGTTATTGAAATAAACTGGCGCACGATACTACTATCGCACTTGCAGTGTAGAAGATGGAGCGTACAACACACCGACTACAATGTATGCAACTTATGGATGAACGAGCGGGCGGACAAGAAGTAAAGGGCAGCCTTAAAGGACACCCAAAAAGTTATCACCAAATTCCTTTGCAATTTGCCGATTGTTATTAATCGTGTCAACATACACTGATAGTTGCCGTTGTATATGGCAGTTTCGGCTTGTCAGCCATGGTGATCTCTCTATCCTCTCCGATCACTTCATCCAGTTCCTTATGGATGTTATCCTGCACTTCAGGATGATGCAAAAGGTACAGGAAGGCCCATTTCAATGTTGTAACAGTAGTTTCCATTCCAGCGATCCAGAGATCAAGGGCGACATTTAAAAACTGCAGATCACTAAAGAAAAATACTAAACGCTTAAAGAGTTCGATAAGCGTGTCCTTCCCACCTGTAGTTCTCTGTACTCTCTCCTCGCTGCTGCAGATCATGAATCTGCTTCAGGTAAGCGTATGCGAAATCAGTTGGCTCTACTGTGGGATCGAAAATGCGACGATGTTCGTTAATGTTTTTCTTCAGAGCTGTGAAGATTTCTTCAAAATTGTGCGTAGCCTTCTGCCACGCTTGACGAATAATCGGAAAATGAACCGTCACTGGACCCATCATCAGCATCAAAGCTTGTGAATTGCCCCCAATCTGATCGTCCATGAGCTTTTTCAGGTACTTGAATTCTTCCAGCTTTTCCTGAAGCAAAACGTTCTCCTTCAAAACTGATTTGATTACCGTATTTATTCCAATAGACGCCCCCCTCAAACCTTGATTGAAATAATAGACGCCCTGGGCGTCTATTGGAAGAAATACGGTATACCACTATTGATGCATGCAGGGCATGGGTAAAATATTAAAGCTGCCGTTGATTGCATACGCCAACTTCCCCTGAGAGAAAAACAAAACGTAAAGGGAGGGAAGAGTTGACACAGTGATATTTCCGTATATTATTCGAATGGGATTCGTACGGGGTAAGTTAAAGAGTAATATCAGTGAAGGTAACGCGGAACTAAGGTCGGAGAACTTTCGCCTTCATGCTTACCTCATCAAATCGGTAGCCAAACAGGAGAGTGTTGATTATGGAACCAATTCAGACGTCAAGAAATGGCCTTAGATTGATAACAGCGCCTTTGCTGGATGTCAGCTGAGCAGTTATTCCATCATTCATAGCGTTTGCTTCAATCAGAATGTTCTCTTCCATGATATTTCGGCCAACCCCGAAATCTCTCAACACGTGCAATGAGAACCGCCGTTGTTCCTTCCACAGATTGCCATCCGAAAATACGACTCCTTTGTTGCCGCCTAAACAGTAATTGTATCTAAGTGCGCGCAAATATTAGCACAAGGCATCCATTACCTCTGAGTTTTTGTACTGCGTAATTCTTAAGGCGACCAGTATATGCATCAGCATTCTTCACAAAAGTCTCCTGCATGATATCGAAGTCGACCACGAACACGGCAGGCATTGTTCCCATCCAGACGGTGTACACCGGGCCGTACGTCTTTCCCCATTCCAGGAGCTTATCCACTGCGTTCTCTGCTCTTATCAGCGACAGCGAGTTTCCCAAGAGCGGTAGCGGCACTGGTCCCGGAGGAAGCTTGCGACGCTTTGATTCGAAGCTGTATATCCAATACAAAACGATGGATGCAAAAAACGCGACGACGATTGTCAACATGGCGTAAAGAGTGTAGTGGCAATCGCGCTCTGCACACGCATTTATACCCGGTGCACACACTACATATGCATAACGACTACAGCATACAAACAACGTTGTCATTATCATGCACATAGTCCGGTTCAGCGATCTTTGTTTGTGCGCCTCAGTTGCACTCCGATAACAGCTGCCTACCACTATGGACAATTGCGACCATCCTGTTGCTGATTACAAATAAATGGTATAGTGAGTAGCTCTGACCGTCGAAAAGCTTAAAAAATAGACGGACATTCTTTAGCGAGCACAAGTGAAATTCCCAGTTAACGCAAATGATATGATTGGCTGTCAAAATAACGAGAGAAAATATTAAGAGAAACAAAAGAAAGATGGTATTTCTTATCGACTTTCCCAATTTACCCTATTAAGCGGTGGTCACAATGCGGCAGCAGGCAGCAAAAGCAGCCGGCTGCAAATTTTGTATTCTTCTAATCTTGAGTGGAATATTGCAGTTTTATCGTATAATATCAAAGTTATGTAATATTTCAAGATTTGCAGCTGGCTGCATTTGCTGCCTGCTGCCGCATCGTGACCGCCACTTTACTTTCATTTTCCAGACACTTACCGCTTAAATGAGCTGTCAGCACACGTGAGTATATGGAAAAGTAACAATCAAAACAGCTACCACCGGAAGAAGGACGCAGAGAGTACAACACTCTAGCTATAATAATTTGAATAGCAAATAGGGAAAACGTGGTCGATATAGGTGCAAACATAATTTTAAGTACATATATTTCAATAAGGTCTACGAGTGTACAGTTTCGATCAATCGTAAATCTGGAGAGCGCTTAAAAATGATTACGCATTAGAAGTACGTTGAGAAACCCAGCAGACATAATCTTCCGGAGCCGCAGTCATACCAAACTTGGCCTTCAAGGACGGCATTGGCTGCCCTTCGGGAACACTTAACTTAAACTTGCGAACTAAATTGACGAATACAAGGAAGAGTTCCATGCGAGCGAGGCTCTCGCCCATGCACTGACGCTTGCCGAGCGAAAACGGCATCAACTGATCGACCTTCTTCACTGTGCGTCCATCCGCTTCAAGAAAGCGACTAGGGTCGAAAGTCTTTGGTTGGGGGAAGTGCTTTTCATCCATATGAACCGCGGATATCTGCGGAATTATAACAGTTCCCTCATCGATATCATAACCGCCAACCGTCACTCGCTGAGTCGTCTGGTGCCCCATGTTTATCGGTAGAATATTGGCACATCTTTGAATTTCCTGCAAATAACGACGCTCTGCTCATATTGCCAAGGATGTGTTGCTAACATTTAAAAATTTAAGTTGAAGTGTGCCGATCACTTAAAATAACACAGTTTGAAATTGATGCGAAAAAATTCATGTCATGAAGGCGGCGACGAACGAATTTTGAGCCTCGGAACAAATCAGCGCACTATAACACTATCGTACGTGCGCTGAACGTAAAACGGCCATCAATAGTCAGCATACATTGATAGTCGCCGTAATGTATGGCAATTTCGGCTTGTCTGCCATGGTGATCTCTCTATCCTCTCCAATCACTTCATCCAATTCCTTATGGATCCTATCCTGCACCTCAGGATGATGCAAAAGGTACAAGAATGCCCATTTCAAGGTTGTAACAGTAGTTTCCATTCCAGCGAGCCATAGATCAAGGGCGACATTCATAAATTGCAAATCACTAAAATATAATACTAGGCGTCAAAAGAGTGCAATGAGCGTATCCTTTCCACCTGTAGTTCTCCGTACTTTCTCCTCGCTGCTGCAGCTGATGAATCTGCTTCAGGTAAGCGTATGCAAAATCTGTAGGCTCTACTGTGGGATCGAACGTGCGACGGTGCTCCTTGATGTTTTTCATCAGACATCCAAAGATTTCTTCTTGAATGTGTAACACCTTCTGCCACGCTTGGCGAAATACAGGAACATGGGCTGTCACTGGACCTATAAGGAACATTACAGTTTGCGAAGAGCTTCCCATCAGATCATCCATTTGCTCTTTTAGATATTTGAATTCTTCCAACTTTTCCTGAAATGAAAATGTCCTACTTTCATAATTATTAATTTGATTCTGCTACCATCGATACATGTAAGACGTGGATGAAGAATATGGATGCTGCCATTGTTGGCATTCGACACCATCCCCTGAGGGAGAGATAAAACAGGAGGAAAAAGCTGGCATAGCGAATATTTTAAACTTTGTTAGAATGGAAATCATACTGTGTTAGCTGTAGAGTAATATCGGTGAACAAAACTTGAGTGGAGGTCGAAGAATTTTTCGCGTTCTCGCTTACCTCATCAAATCGGTAGCCAAACAGGAGAGCGTTGATGATGGAACCAATGCAGACGTCAAGAAATGGCCTTAGATTGATAACAGCGCCTTTGCTGGATGTCAACTGAGCAGTTATTCCATCATTCATAGCGTTTGCTTCAATCAGAATGTTCTCTTCCATGATATTTCGGCCAACCCCGAAATCTCTCAACACGTGCAGTGAGAACCGCCGTTGTTCCTTCCACAGATTGCCATCAGACAGCAGAATTCCTTTGTTTCCGCCTAAACAGTTATTGCGTCGAAGTGTATACACTCATTAGTAGATGTCATTCAGTACCTCTGAGTTTCTCAATTGCATAATTCTTTAAACGACCAGTATATGCATCAGCGTTCTTTACAAAAGTCTCTTGCATAATATCGTAGTCGACCACGAACACGGCAGGCATCGTCCCCAGCCAGATAGTGTACACCGGGCCGTACGTCTTTCCCCATTCCAGAAGCTTGTCGACGCCGTTCTCCGCTCTTATCAGTGACAGAGAGTTTCCCAAGAGCGGTAGCGGCACTGGTCCCGGAGGCAGCTTGCGGCGTTTTGATTCGAAACTGTAAATCCAGTACAAAAGAGCAGATACGAAAAACACGACGGCGATTGTCAGCATGGCGTATAGAGTGCAGTTGCAATCGCACCCAGTGCACCCTTTTATACCTGGCGTATAAACTACACACACACACACATTAGGATTGCAGCACACAAACTGAGTTGTCATAGTCAAACACGTAATCCGGTTCTGCGATCTTTGTTTGCACGCGTTAGTTGCACTTCGATATCAGCTGCATACTGCTGAGCCATCGCCCCTGCCGTTTTAGTGATGACCAGGAAATGATATTTTGCGCAGATCTGAGAATCGGAAAGTTTTGCAGACAAACGAATATTTTTTTGCGAGCACAAGTTGGTGTAAAAGATGAGAATGGCGATCAAAATATTGCAACAACACATTGAGATTAAGAATTCTCAGCTTTATAAGCACTCTTTGATACGGTTACAACGTAAATGAGTTTTCAACGCACATGAGCACATGGAAATACGGCCATCAAAACAGCGAACACCGGGAAATGGGCTCGAAGGGCACAATATAGTGAAGATATTAAAGGGAATAGCAAATGAGGAAAATGTAGTCGATATAAGTGCACATGTAATCATAACCGTATAGAATTTAATAAGGTCTACGAGTGAGCAGTCTTGAACATTCATAAGTTCATAGAGCGATTCAAAATGTTTACGCATTAACAGTACGTTGAGAGACCCAACAGACATAATCTTGTGGAGACACGGTGCTACCAAACTTGGCCTTTAAGGACGGCATTGGCTGTCCTTCGGGAACACTTAACTTGAACTTGCGAACTAAATTGACGAATACAAGGAAGAGCTCCATGCGTGCAAGGCTCTCTCCCATGCACTGACGCTTGCCGAGCGAAAATGGCATCAACTGATCGACCTTCTTCACTGTGCGCCCATCTGCTTCAAGAAAGCGGCTAGGATCGAAAGTCTTTGGTTGAGGAAAGTGCTTTTCATCCATATGGACCGCGGATATCTGTGGAACTATTACAGTTCCTTCAGCGATATCATAACCACCAACGGTCACCCGCTGAGTCGTCCGATGGGGCAAGTTTAGTGCCAGAATGTTGGCGCACCTTTGAATCTCCTATAAATAACGACGCATTGCCGAAATGATTTAAGTAACGTCATGAACATTAAATCTTTTGTTAGAAAGTGTGCCGATCACTTAAACTAGCACTGTTACAGTTCGAAACTGATGCGATGATCTTCGTGTCATGAGAGTGACGGCTGCAGGATTTGAATAATAAAAAATTGGTGTACGAGAGTACTATCGTACGTGCGCTGAACGTAAAACGGACATCAATAGTCAACAAACATTGATAGTCGCCGTAATGTATGGCAATTTCGGCTTGTCTGCCATGGTGATCTCTCTATCCTCTCCGATCACTTCATCCAGCTCCTTATGGATCCTGTTCTGCACTTCAGGATGATGAAGAAGGTACAAGAATGCCCATTTCAATGTTGTAACTGTAGTTTCCATTCCAGCGAGCCAGAGATCAAGGGCGACATTCATAAATTGCAAATCACTAAAATAACCTACAAAGCGCTTAAAGAGTGCAATGAGCGTGTCCTTCCCACCTGTAGTTCTCTGTACTCTCTCCTCGCTGCTGCAGATCATGAATCTGCTTCAGGTAAGCGTATGCAAAATCAGTAGGCTCTACTGTGGGATCGAACGTGCGACGATGTTCGTTGATGTCTTTCATAAGACACGCGGAGAGTTCTTCTTGAATGTGCAGCGCCTCCTGCCACGCTTGGCGAAAAATCGGAAAACGGGCTGTCACTGGACCCAACATGAACAATAAAGCTTGGGAAGTGCCTGCCTCTTGATCGTCCATTATTAGCTTTTTCAGGTACCTGAATTCTTCCAGCTTTTTCTGAAAGCAGAATGACCTCATTTCAAACTTATTTGACTTTACCGCTATTGGCGCATGTAAGGTTTGGGGTGAAGAATATGAATGCTACCATTGCTGGCATCCGACACCATCCTCCGCAGAAGTTATAAAAAAAGAAAGAATTAGACAAGCAACTTATCCAGCATATTGTTCGACTAGGATTCATACGAGTAATATCAATGAATGAAATGTGGGTGAAAGTCGGAGAACTGTCGCGTTCGCGCTTACCTCACTATATCGGTAGCCAAACAGGAGAGCGTTGATGATGGAGCCAATGCAGACGTCAAGAAATGGCCTTAGATTGATAACAGCGCCTTTGCTGGATGTCAGCTGAGCAGTTATTCCGTCAATCATAGCGTTTGCTTCGATCAGAATGTTCTCTTCCATGATATTTCGGCCGACTCCGAAATCTCTCAACACGTGTAATGAGAACCGCCGTTGTTCCTTCCACAGATTGCCATCCGAAAATATGACTCCTTTGTTGCCGCCTAAACAGTTATTGCGTCGAAGTGTGCGCATACGTTACTAAACATCATTCAGTACCTCTTAGTTTTTCTATCGCATAAACTTTTAGGCGACCAGAATATGCATCAGCGTTCTTTACAAAAGTCTCTTGCATAATATCGTAGTCGACGACGAACACGGCAGGCATCGTCCCCAGCCAGATAGTGTACACCGGGCCGTACGTCTTTCCCCATTCCAGAAGCTTGTCGACATGGTTCTCTGCTCTTATTAGCGATAGAGAGTTCCCCAACAGCGGTAGCGGCACTGGTCCCGGAGGCAGCTTGCGGCGTTTTGATTCGAAACTGTAAATCCAGTACAAAACGATGGATGCAATAAACACGACGGCGATTGTCAGCATGGCGGATGGAGTGTAGTTGCAACAGTGCTCAGCCCACCCTTTTATACCCTGGCGCACAAACTACGCGCGCATAAGGTTTGTAGCGCACAAACTACGATGTCAGTGGCCAACATGTAGTCTGGTTCTGCGACATTTGTTTGCACGCGTCAGTTGCACTGCGATATCATCTGCGTACTACTGAGCCGCTGCTTCTGTCGTTTTTGTGGGAACAACGAAATGCTATATTGAGTAGCTGTGTATATAAATAGCCATTTGTAGCACATGCAAAATTCCAGGTAAATTCGACTAATCACAATGCAACATGTAGAAAGCATTTGTACCCCAGTACACTGAGCGAGTGTCGATTTCTTACTCATGACTGCTTTTCTCTGCATTTCAATCCCCTTATATTACATGCAATAATAATTTTGTGTTAAAAATTGTTAAGATTATTCTGGCACAAATCCAGTTCCGCGTGCGTCGCCCAATCCAACGATCAAGGACACAGGCGTAGGAGTTTTGAAAGTGCGCAGT
>NIUQ01005749.1:0-10026 GCA_002796945.1 Plectus sambesii
GAACATTGCCGGACGGCGGAGCGCCTCAACTGCAGTCGAATTTCCCGGATATCCCGCGTCGGCCGTTTCAATTCGCGAAGAATTCAATTGTGAGTTATCTCTTTCAAGCCAAATTGCAGAGATGAAACTTGTTGTATACGTGACCGTTGGGAATTTCGCACCCGGCCTTGGCATCCGTTTCTAAAGATGAAAGGATGAAAGTATTGTTCGAATGTCCTTCTCATCCTACCGGCTTTGCACGTGTTTATAATAGAGAATCCAATTGTCGCGGCAAACTATATCTTATTATATTGTTTTAAAGCGCCAATAATATTCTGTTTAAAGTTGCGAGCAAACTTTTGAGACAAAAATGTTTAAGCGACACAATCGAAATTATTGTGAAGTCTTATACAATGAAACCGAGATAATTGCAGTTTCGCGGGAGCCAGCCAAAAAGCTGTAATTATTCGGGTCTTGCAATTGTACGAGTTCCAAATAGTGCAAAAGTAGTGAATGGGAACCAGCCAAAAGTTGCAATTATCCGGATCCTACCATTATTTGGGGTACAATTTCGCGGGTTCTACTGTACACTGATTTTCTTGCTGAAATGAGAGTGTCATTTCTTTCAGCGCGGATATTCGAACCGTCGAGCGGCCGACCGGACTGTCCGAATTATATTCTAATGAGAAATGGTATGCTGTGGTTCCTGGTGGGCTGCCTGGCGACGGGCTGCATAGTGCTAATCTATCTGCTATTCGCCATGGTCTGTCTGCGACCAACGCGACGGCGTCAGAACATTCAGCCCGGCCACTTTCTCCGGTCACATCCCAGTCTGGCCCCTGGATTCAGGAAACTCGTCGTGCCCACGCCAAATGTTTACGTAGCGCGGCCTTAGTTCAAAGTTTTGCAAAATATTTCAAAGCTATTTCTTCTTCTTTCATTGGTGCAGCTGAACTTAATATTACCGCGTTTCCGATTAGAAGCCCCAGAACTTGTGTTTGGCTTTAGTAGCGTTCACATTATTCATACTTTTACTCAAGCTTCAACACAGATGATCTCAGGATCTCGTCATAAAATACTGATTATCAGGAAATTTAGCTTTTGTGGTATCATATTTATCAAAAGGGTAGCAGAAAATTAAATAAAATTCGAGAGCTTCTAATCGGAAAAACGGAAACTTGTGAAGCTATTATTTGGCTGATTGACACTTGGTGTCGGACCATCGTCAAGCGCGTTCCAATGCCGACGTCATGAAACAAAGCTTTCTTCTTGCCATAAATCATTCTTGCCTGTGAAATTTGCCATTGATACACATTTCTTCATGTCGCATAGTTTATCGGCGCGCTGACAACGGACACTATATAAACTGTTTCACAGCGATCGAAATTCTAAACTCGTGGAAAATACTTTAGATTTTCGAAAAAATTGCCAAGGAAAATGCCCAAAGTCTTATTTTAGCTAAATGTCTTATTGATAAATTTTGGCCCAGTGTCGTTGTTTGCTCGCAGAAAGTATAGTGAATTGTCAATTTCATTATTTTCTCATTGCCTCAATACTTTGACGGGTTCTTGCTTGTATGTCTGTCACCTCTCTTTGTACTTCTACACTATGTACATGCGGTCTTAATATACCATCGTTGACGGAAGCGATTGAAATAAATAGATTCCCATCGCTCAGTATAGCAGCGCAATTATTTAGCAGATGTCGATGATTACACGAGCAAGTGTAAAAATATAACGGCTCATTTTAATTAAGCTATTTTTCTTTACAGTAAACGAAACGAGCCAAACATAAAAGAACTGCGTTACGTGTTTTCTCAAAGAAACATTCCAGCGCCACAAATAACTGCTCTTTACGAGTAGAAAATAGCGCCTTTGATGAGAGTGTCGTTTTTCCCCCCGCTGGGCACCTAATGAAAGTAATTTGCGATAAATAGCGCAATTTTCGGGTTGTCCTATTGCTGAATTCATCGATCATTGCATTGCATTGCATTATGCACCCTGGGAGGCCGTGTAGTCTCAAGATAGCTCTCCCACCAAAGTGTTGCGCAATGGCGAGGAGTCGTTAAACCTCAAAGCACGGTTGCATAAAAGACAAAGAATCAAATTATATTGCTTGTGGTAAGGTGAGCGCAATCTGATGTTCGAATGAATGAAAATTACAAATTAAGCAGTTAGTTTCAGAATTGTATACGAAACATTTACAGTTCTTGCCTAAAAGGCATATCAGTGAGTAATTTCTCTCCATCAATAATCTCAGATTCGGTTCGCTGATGCCATAATTGTACGTCGTCTTCATCAAGCTCGTTCTCTTCATCTTCGGATACATCAGTCTCTTTTCTGCCAGGTACCTCGAGTTGTTGGATCATTGGTACTAGATCGTTCCAAAAGGACACAGCCGACTGGTAAAAGTCTGATGATAGATCAAATCTGTTATCCTGTACTTTTCCATAACAATATTTAATCGATTTCAGCTGCGGCCAAGTAGGATTGGAGTCTTTGCATGTACTCGGTTTCCTGAAAGAGCACGTTAGCATTGTCGCATCCCCATACTGCTCATCATATATTTATTGCAAATACATTTGTTACATCAAATAACGATTTAAAGGAGGTGTATCGATAAAACTGTTGACAATTCATAGACTTTAAGGAGACGTGCATTATAAAATCGTTACTTTAGCATGGAATTTCGTCGTCGTAGCATTCAGCTCAATTATTTGGTTGATGAAACTGAATGCAAAAGTAACGTTTAATAGCGAATGTTCGTAAATAAATCAGAGAATAAGGAAATGATTGTACTCACCCAACTTTGGCGAAGATAGTCGTAAAGTTGAACAATAGATTGCAAAACTCTGACAAATCTGCAGATTTTTTGTTCAAACAGGTGCTGATTGGTTTGTTTATTGCGTAAGAAAACAACCAAGATTCTGGCCGCTCACCATCTGGAGTTCTCAATTCCAGCTCGGCCGGAGCTATGAACCGAAGGTCGATCAGCATCTAAACATTTTCCTTGTCATACACTGCTTTACGATTTTATATTAATTTGCAATAGAATCCTCTTTTGAATTTATGGCAGTTAAACTTAATCATTATCATCTGTCTGAATATGAAATTTGAAAGAAAGTCACAGATGTAATAGCAATTAATCACCTGTCTGGTTTGTTTCCACAGAAATTTGTTATCTTTCTTGTCGCCTTGAGAATGAATGTAGTTATGCAAAACCAGGCGTCGTATTAGCGCGGCATTTTTGTAATCTTTTGCGCTGATCAGATTGCTCAGAAATTTCTTGAAAGATGCATACGTGTAATTTTCATTAAATTCATGCGCAATATCTATAAGGGTGGAGCTGAAAGACTTTACACATAAAATAGACTAAAGCAAGCGTCACATAGCTATGGCATCAAGGTAAGATAAAAAATCTTTCACCTTCGGTTCCAACAAAACTTATGACCTATTAATTTATTCTC
The DNA here is from genome assembly GCA_002796945.1 of Plectus sambesii. NCBI lineage: Eukaryota > Metazoa > Nematoda > Chromadorea > Plectida > Plectidae > Plectus > Plectus sambesii. Next base: position 3,446 of record NIUQ01005749.1, read on the forward strand.
TTAAGATAAATAAGATTTTGATTCATTTCATTGCATGAGACAAAGAGCTATGTGAAATTATTATATCTTAATGCTGCCAGCTAAGTGACGACCGCTTAAATTTACCCGTCGGTAGAGTGTATTGAGCGCCGATTATCCGCGCATAGACATCTTTTCCTTCCTCCAGGTGTTCACTGGGAGCTGGTCGAAAAAGAATTCCGTGCGTTTCGTCGACAATCTGCAGGCGAGGGGCAATAGAAAACATTTTTGCAGCGTCACTCACGATTTTGTTCAAAGCAGCCCCCAACTCTTCCAACTCTATTGCTCTCATGCAATCGACCATTTGTGTTTGCGAAGGAATGTCGCACTCGACAGTGTCGGCCAACTTTTTGCTGAATCCCACCACGCTTTCATCGGGAGAAAAATGAGGCGAATGGGAGTTTCCGTTGAGTAAGATGGCTCGTTGAAACAGACCTCAAAATGCAGGAAGTTATTCCATTTTAATGTCGCTTTTCATTTCAAAGAAAATACTTTTCAGTTCAAAGAGGACGTTTTCCAAGTCGAATCAATACAGACAATGCCTTTTTTGATTTTTAAAAGTGTCATTATTAAAGTGGATATTACATATTTCAGCAAGAGAACATCATCAATACCTGCGCGATTGGGAAACATATGAGCAGCAAGCGAGAGGGCAGCCGCTTCTTCGTTTTGCGCCATTATTGTAATGTTTTCAGGTGAGTAGTCGAAATACTGATGGTTATCGTTGAGCCATGTCAATGCCTTTTCAATGTCCTTCAAGCCCCAATTACCTTCGGCGACGTCATTTCCAGTTGAGAAATATCCTGCAAGACTTGTTAAAGAAGCGAGACTTAATGTTATATTAACAAGACGCCGGTTTCACATAGCGCACATTGCAAATAACCGTAATAAACACAATATTCATGTGTGTCCCTGTGTTCGAATATAACTAAGTACATAATAGGAGACTGGCTCAATATTTTTGAAAGTGTTATGCGTGACAAAGACCATGCCTGTTGAGTTCATTATAAATACACAGCAAAATATATATTGAATACACATTTGAAGGTGATACTATGAATAGATATATAAAATGGGAGCACTGGAGAATATTTTAACACCATTTCTTCCACCACAATAATTATAAATTTTTACCGAGTGGGCCGGTTCGGAATTGCACAATTGCTGCAGTGACGTTTTTCAGCACGATATGTCTGATAATTTCATGCAGGTTAACGTTTTCATTTGTAAATATTGCCAGCAGGGGCATTTTTAGCTGCAAATAATCATTTCAATAAGGAAATTTCAAACAAATGCTACCTCGTCGTTGTCTTCGATTTTGCTGATAATGCTCAGATATAGACAATCCTCGCTCTCTATCGCTTTATTCCACGGTGTCGAGGCCGACAACGGACTGCGGTTGAATTTCACACAGCTGGGCGGCCATTTTCTTGTTGTCAGCAGTTTATCGCGCTTTTCCAATTCAGCCGGATTCTACAGCAAATAGACTTAGCGTGAAATGAAAAATCGCGTTCTGTAGCGAACCTTGAAACGCAAGCCTCGGACAGGTGCTTGAGCGTATGGAATTCCACGAAAGACGGCGACTTGCTGACCATCGATTACTTCTGTCTCTCCTTCGATTCGGCCTTGTTTCGTATCGCGAAGGATTGAATCATTCTCGCTCGTCACCGCATTAATTAAAAGTAGAATTGCCAACGAGCGGCAGACAGAAGTGCCAGTCATAAGTGAAATATTACAAACAACTAGACGCGGTGCCAAATTGAATTGCGCGTCAGCGGACGCCTCTATGAACACGCGCGCACATCAAATGTAGCTTACAGTCTTGCCTGTTGGTCTGCGGAATGCGATAAGATCGACACACTGTACACAAGAAGGGTCAGTTTCGTCGTCGTCGCTCTCAGGCGTCGTGGCTATGCTTGCATGTACCTTAATGATTGAAAATCATTCGTATTGGGTTGACCTTTCCGCCAGAAACAGAAGCTATTGTTTGATCGAATTGTTATTTTAGTATTCTGCACTAAAGCTGTGGTAAGCAATTCTTTCACGTAAAAGCACGGGACGAGCCGTATCGTTGCGCACTAGAAGTATTTTTTGGTCGGCTCCCGGATGTGCGGGGGAGCACTTCCTCCAAATGAAAATTCCTATTTTATCCAACGTTTACCTTTTAAAGTTCGTCGTATCGTGGGAAAACCCACGCCAACAGCTTCTCGAATGAGAGGCATCGAGTGGGACGTCTCATTGCAAGCGGAAGTAGATGATGATATGGGGGTGTGCAGGACCACTCAAAAGCTGATAATGCCTAGGTTCTCCCTTTGACGTAAAGCTCATTACTTTTATTATCTGCAATAAGGCATGTTTACTGCTTTGGTTCCCTATCGGTCCACCCGTTTATCCTTAATCGGCTCATCGTCAATCGTGGAAGTCACCGCCAACGATATTTTCCAATCATTGTACGCCTCCTCCTCCTCGTAATACTTTGCACAAATAGGAATCGATATGTAATTCAACTATAGAGCGCCTTGGTCAAAGTAATCGGAAATAGATTTTGCTGACGGGCCGGAGGGGAAAATTGATGACTGAAAAACTTGCGTTGGTGGACACCGAATGAGCTGATTGGAGTTATGGAGAGTCTACGCGCATACCACGCAGACTCAATGTCAATCAATTGTTTGCGAATATTCTATATTTAGCTTTTTATTGGAATCGATGCATTTCTGCAATCAGAGGCCTGTCTATTCCATAAACTGTTGCAGTCTTAACAACTCTAATGACAACTGTGAGAAATGCGACAAATGGCAAGTGCAATAATGGATCAGTTGATCACACAACTGACCTATAGTCACACTTCCCGCAATTACAATGTCAACAGTTTTGTGGAATAGACCTCGGATTGAAAAGCCACTGAGTATTGCAGAAATAGAAGCTGCTGGGTAACGAAGGCCGTTGTTCATTCGCCACAGACTAATAACAAGTGATTGTCAGAAAGGGGCGTTGTGTGATTAGCGCAGTTGTTCGCAGAATTCTGACAGGGCAAGGCGAATGGTGGTGCTGGGCGGGCTAGACAATCCAAGCCTTTTGCAGTAGGTTTTTGATGTCGTTCTCCGTGATTCGCCTTCGACCCGGGCTTCGCTTGAATGATTCCATCCAGGTAGGTTGTTCAAAGTCTACCGCCATGGGATTGTGGTCAAAGGACGACGCTAATGGATCGCCTCGCTTCATAGGCCACATGTCACGTACGGCATCTCGTATATCTTTGTAAACTCGACGCTTCTAAAAAGAATACATCTATTTTTATGTGAACTGAGCCACTGCTAATCTTCGAACTGTGAATTCTGCAAGCAGTAGTACAAGACGAGGGAAATGTTATTTGTTGCAGGCCGGCCATAATTGCTCTTTCTGTCAGGGTGCGTCGCTCAAACGCCCTCGCCGTTTTTACTTGTGGTATGTTGACGTGAATGGGTAAACAGGGCAATTGTTTCTGCCTCCGCGTATTGCTCGCAAAGCAACAATTGCTCAATTTTTAAGTTTCCAGTCAACTGCTCTCTTTGTCACCGCTCAGAAAGTACTGAATTTTTGAGAACGCCTGGACATGTTTTTAGCGTTATTGGCTTTTATTATTTGCTCTCTTTTACTCTCATGATGCCTTTGCTTAATTTGATCACTTTTAAGAATCAATGCATCTTTTATAAATTATGGACACTATCAACCAGTAAGATCATTAGACGAAAGATTAAATAGTAACGAAACGGAGGATAGGGTACTTTCTGTTTCATTTGTGGATGACACGTCAGTAAGGTTCAGTTCAAAAGTGAAGACATGAGCGTTTTCAGCTCATATCCCCAATTGAAAGTTAGAACAATAACAACTTTCAATGGAAAATAATGAAAAAACAGGCAAATTAAAGCAATCGCTGGGCGCCAGAGGGGGAGGCATTAGACGTCAGACAGATGGATTATGAAAGAACTTAATTCTCACTTGCTGTTATCACAACTGACCAATTCTGAGTAGGCTTTTCATTAATCAGAAAGTCTAATTTTAGATCTACCTTCGCACAAACAATTAATCGTCGAGCCTCTGGTACGCGCAGATGAATTCGATACGTAATTTATAACGGCTGTGTCAAGACGAGTCTATTTCGACTCTCGCGGAAGGGCTAAAACAGTGAACAGGAAGCCTTGGCGATGTGTCAGCCTATGCACAGAATAAAACGTGACAGTAGAACTTGGGTAAGGAAATAGCTATGCAGGCCTCGGTGACTTTCCTGTACTGCATATGTCACTAAGTCCCTTTCTGAGTATATTGTTTTATAAGAATGCACATACTTTTATTTCAACAAAGTCTTATTTTATTCCCGTTTTCCGTGTCATTCGAAGAGAATCAGTATGGATTGTCTCTATCATTTCCATAACACTAAATTTGTCGACAATGATAAGAACACAGTTTCTGTGCTTTCATCCTGCCATATACACTCTAGTTACTCAAGTTACGGTACCGCCCAACAAAATGATGAATGCGATAAAGATAAAATGAAAAACCATGAAAAAACTTACTGGCTGCTGTTCTTCGAGTGGATAACAAGTAACGTGAAGGATGAGTGTAACGGTAAGGATCACAGACAAAGTCGTCATGTTTCTATTCGAGAACAATGCACGCCGCCAGTGTCGCTGCTCGCGAAAACAGCCGACAATCGTGTTTTGATCTTTCTTCCACCTGTGCTCACAATTTGAGCCGAGTGCACCACGACGCAGCAGAAAATAATAATGATTTGCGCCGTCTCCGGTGTTACGGGCCTCGGTATTTCCTTGGGCGCACGGAGCGCGTACGCTGACGGCTGATGACGACAAGCGGCGTCGTTAATTGGCTCGATTTCGTTTGCGACAGATGGCGAAGTGCGCCCCCTGTACGTCATCGATGGGAAACGCGTATCGGAGGTTGTCCGGCGCCGCTCTCACGCTGGAGGCTGTCGTTCGATCAATCTTGCGGCTGGCTGCACTATACCAAAGGGACAGACACGGATATAAGGGGGTGAATATGCGTAAAAGGGGCTCATAAACCTTACTATTATGATCTTAGAAGCAAGGGGTGCACCTTTTAATTGCGAGAAAACTTCAACATTCAATGCTCTGTAGAAAAGGTTACCAATGTCGTTTAACCAACATTTTTTGGGTGTACAGTTGAAACCAGATAAGTACACCTCAACCAGAGACGAAAAATTTGTGCATTTATCCATTTTTGACTGCATTGGCCAGAGTCCAGTGGCCAGATACCCATGTGAGTATCAGGCGGTGCCCACGCGTACGTGGATCTCTGCGGGGCTTTGCTTGCGGCGGCGCCCTTTCTTAGCGCCGCTATCGATCAAACTGCTGGTGCCGGCCGGGAGGTAATTCCATCTCAGGCTTCGATGTGAACTTAGAGCGACGACGGGCGCGGGCGACCAACGGGCAGTCCGTTATGCCCAACTACGCGTTGCACACGCGTGTGAGAAATCCCTCGCCCCTACGGATCCTGCTGCACTTTATTTTATTATGCTCTCTACTTGCTTATGGTTGTTGCAAAAGAGTAGGCGCACAAAAAGGTGGCCGCAAGAATAGCCACGGGCTGCCCATGTCTCCGGGCCACGTTCGTCACTCGGAAATGCGCGACAGACATTTGGTTCGTTCTTTTAAATATTAAAAGAGAGAGAATCTTAATTTCTAATCTGATCTAATTTTATTAATGTTCAGTCAAGCAGAAAATATTAACATTTCATCAGCTGAAATGGAAGCAATTGATTGTTCTGTTTATTTTAGGCGGCGAAAATTGTGAAAAACTCGCATTTCTCGCAGACGTATAAGCTGGGATACAAGATCTTGCTGCTATGCGAAGCGGAGGGCACGCCGATGCCGATGGTCGTGTGGTATAAAGATGGCGCCGAGTTGGTCAAGTACAAAAATGTTCACGTAAGCAACATCCCTAAACTTCTAGATCATTCTGTTCTCTCTTGTTAACTTATTTTATATCTTTCTCACAACGGGCAGTATCTTATGCCTTAAGATGACGACGCTCAAGTTAAAGTCAGAATATTGGTACTTTAGGATGAAGGTATTACGAGTGTTTGACAAAAGCAAAAAATATCTTACGTGAACTGAGAAGAATATATAGTAAGATTCCGCTTGATTTATGTTATCAACCATGCTTTTCTTGGATTTGCGTTTAAGCTAAGACCAAAATTCTAGAATTTGCATGGGTACCATAATACTTCATACCGAAAAATTTTGATTTTAACATAAAAGTGTCAATCTTAGGCGTATGATATTCGCCTAAATGTTAAATATGTGGGAACAGTTTGATATCCGTCTTAATTGCAGCGCTGAGCGTTTTTAAAAGTACTACAGTCACTAAGTAAATAATTTATCTTAATTACCTAGTTTCAGAAATATAACTCTGATACTAGGTCCTAGATTTGCATGCACCATAAACAAAACTATAGTGAACGCAAACGGCAGAGAAACCGGAATACATTCCAAGCAAACTGCGCATAAACTTGGATTCCTGTCAATCAATTGAGTTTTGCGTTCAAACAG
>NIUQ01005750.1:0-10204 GCA_002796945.1 Plectus sambesii
TATAACTCCCAAAACAATCCAAATGAGCTGTAAACTAGCAGAATTAATAAGCACGGTACATCGAGTCGTTATCGATATATTGGATTTGATTAACTAGCGGCTAGGCCGGTCGTAATGAGTTTCGTCTGAAACTGGCTGGTGGTTGAAGGGGAGATTCGCTAAGAAAGATAGGAAAGGACGAACAGAGAGGGGAAGGGGCGAACCGCACGTTTTAAATGGTCGAAGCCAATAATGCTCGGTGCGCGACGCGCCATTGCAATTGTTTTGCGCGCCATCAACAGATTGCCGATTGGAAAACTGAATTTCGTCGGCACGTTGGCGGCGGTGGTGTGAGGGATGGAGGGAAAAGGAAGTGATGGCGGTTTGAAGGTTGGGAGCGGCGATGACCGACCAGGTGAGGTCGGAGGCGAACTGGGCAAAGCGAACGTCGACGACGATGACGACTGATTCGCCTTTTGTCTCTTCGGTTGGACTTGATCCAGTGTGAAGTGCGTGGCCGCATTGGGCGAGCGTCGTCAGTCCTTGGAATGCGGTTTCTTGCTCGATTGACGACCGAAATCTTGCTCCGTTCGTCGCCGCAATNGAAGCGCCAAACGAGCACCTCGTCCGACCGGCTGAGCAGCGTCCACGCGCCGGCTACGACGCCCAACCAGCCGGTCCATCTACGCGCTCGCTATGATCCCGCTCGCAACTCGGTCGTCTCGTACTTGTCGGCGCCGCGCAACTCGCTCACCGTCACGGCGCACAACTTGCTGTCCGTGGCGGCCAGTCTGGGCACGCGCACGGGCATGCGCACGCGCACCAACACGCTCACCAGCTTGCTCAATGGCAACCGTGTGGTGCCGCTCGACGATGTCGACGACGCGCGCCCCACGATGTTCGCCAGAGCTTTGGTCCGTCCTTACTTTCTCATTTACTTCTCGTTCCCATCGTGTCGAATACTGTTCTCAGTCGTTTCTCGAGCGTCCCATAGGTTCCTTCGGCCGAAATAGAAGCATCTGCTTATTTGTAAAAAGTGGGGGAGGAAGGTGGAAAAGGAGGAGACCGTGGCAGAGAAGTCCCATTTTTGAACAAAGAATTGTTAAACCGAAGTTGTACTATCCCACCCGATTCTGATCGCTATCCTTGAATCTTGACTCTGGTAAAGGAAGCCCGAGGATGTGAAGGCTGGAAGAGATGGAAGAGGGAAACCCCCATACACGTCTCACATACCCCCCCCCCCCACACCTCTGCAGGCAAATCTTCATGGCGTCTCTTGAATCTCCAGTCGTACCCGCTGGACAGTTTTCTTCTGCCGATGCACCCTTTTTTGGCTCCATTTAATAGCGTTGCACAATCGATTTGATTACGTCATTAAGTGGCCCGTTTTGTTTGTTTCATTATTGCCGCCCATGTGTATTGCGATATCGGTTGTGACAGATTACGACGATTGGATTGGTCACGGCTGTAATCTTACTGTCCACTGACCAGTTTAATCGCCCCTGATCTGATTTGTTTTAGCTGTAATATTTACGATTAACAGCATGACCGCAATAACTGATGAGGTCACACTATGTTTGCCACAGTAACTGTTGTTATTTCAGTCGCAAAAGCTAACGACGACTTGGATTGAGCAGGTGTTCCAGAAACGAGAATGCGCCAAATTCATAGCGTCGGCAAAGGATGCCAACAAGTAAGTGTTTTTTGCAGCATTGATTGATTGTGAGCGACTATTCGCCCGCAATGGCGAGGCGCACTTGCTAGTGCAATTTATGGCGGTTGGTGTTGTTGCGTGCGCATTGGTCTAATACGTCATTATTTTGTATATCAAGTGTCCTCTCGAGTCGAGTAGTGTAGATAAACGGGTTCTGCGTCTAGTGCGGCTGAGTTTGCGTTAAAGACGACCCTCGTTAGTCTGCGGTAAAAAACCAATCGATCCATCATCGTTTCGTTGATTACACTTTCGCATTGTGACGGCTGATGGGTTGCTATTTGTGTGGTGTTGCCGCTGTAGAAATGATCCCTGATCTGTCTTGAAAGGGAAGCTGGGGTCACCCCTAGCTGAACGTAACACACCATATATTGTTTTTTCAGCTACCAATAATAAACTGGCTGCAAATTATATCTATTTAGATGGTAAATAACTTACTTCTAAGCAACTTGTCATAAGTAGCTGAAAAACAGTATACAGTGTATGACGTTCAGCTTGAGATGACCGCAGTTCCCCTTTAAGTGCAGTGAAAGGCAGACGAGTGAGCATCTCAGGTTCCAGTCGAACGCGCCCTTCCCCCCTTTCTGCACTCATCGGGGTCCTTTGGCATTTCGAGTGTAGGAGCTGAGAGCTGAAAAATCACTGCTTTTATTCACTTCATCGCGCACTTAACCTGCGCCTACTCCTCCCCGATAATCCTGGTCCTCACTGCTTCGGTAGAAGAGAAAAGGTGCAGAAATCAAAGTCAGGAGACTTTTGAAGCTATATGAGATTTAAGCCTATAAAAATGATATCTATATCCACCGAAAGATCCTTTTCGTCTTCCAAAGAATCATTACAAGCAGCGCAAAGCATAATGTAGCGGTGACTGTTAAGCCGCGTTTATACTTCAAAATAACACGCGTTATTCGGCATGTGAAGCAGCACATTGCTTTATGAGGTCATACTTATTTTTACATATATGACGAGGTTGTTCTGTTTATATGCTGTTTGTATTTTATAAGAGTGTAACTCTTATAATGCTATAGGAGGCTTAAAATGCGGAATCACGCGTGTTATTTTGAGAGTATAAAGAGGAAATTAGAGGTAGAACGAGTATGGGGAGAGAGAGGAGTTGATTGAAAGAAATGCGAGTGGTTGTTTTCAAGACTAGAGATGATTACGCGAGTGTGTGACTAAGCAGCATTAGGCACGTAGGCGACATGCTTGTGATCAAGCCGAACAGGCGGGGCGAGAGAAAATGTCGAGTTGGAATTCGACGGAGGAATGTGCGGAAAGGGGCATTTCATGATTGAGACAAGAGTCTAGTATGACAGGTCCGGTTTGGTGGTCGGCACTCTTGTTCTTGATCGACCGTTGATTACGTCGTTACATGTTACGTCTGTCTGGTTGCCTCGCGATCGTTTTTGATTCAATCACATGACCGCAATGATTCTACAATACTCAGTGGCTGGTGTTCATCCGTGCATGGACAACTTACTTCCTCCTTCCTCCCTCACTCCCTTCCCCACCTCTTTGTTAACAAATGCATACATGATGATGAAATACCATCTGCATTACGGCACGATATTAGCATGATCAGGATATTAAAATCAAACACAATCATTGAATAACGAGCATATACTGTATAATCCGATTGGTGGCATAAATTACTTTTTCTACGTTATTTATTCAGTTGCTGTCCTTAACGCTCTGTTTTATTTTTACCGTACATTTAATAAACATGGGGTAAATTATGGTGCCCGGAACTTACACCCCACCAACCGTCTAAATACCGGGTTTTTCCGAGTATAAGCCCACCCAAATATAAGCCCACCTGGGCTTATATTCGGTTTGACTTTCCATATATAAGCCCATGGGCTTATATTTGGTGCCGAAAAAATATCATCACGTATGCGTGAAATGGAATTATTTGCAGTACAAATTACGTACAAACACCATATTCTGCAATAGACTTTGCAAAAAATTAAATGATTTTCCATCGTCTGCGTGTAAGAATAATCAAAAAGGAGAATAAAACACTGAAGGAACTTTAATATTCTCTTTTCGGTTTACTGCTGCTAACAGCGTTATGTAATTGAATTTTCCAAATATAAGCCCATGGGCTTATATTTGGGGACAAGGTGGAGACGCGAAAAGTGCCGATTCTTAATACAAGCCCATGGGCTTATACTCGGAAAAACCCGGTACAGTAAATTATTTTTACACCCCACTGTGTTGATCTGATAACGCACAATTTTCAACACAGTGGGGTGTAAAAATAATTTACTGTATTTAGACGGTTGGTGGGGTGTAAGTTCCGGCCACGGGTAAATTATACGAGCAGTTTGCTGATGGGATAATCATAAGAACTGTATATTCAAAGAAGGGACGGGCGTTGCGACTACGGTAGCATACTAAACAGCAACTCTATGGAGAATACCTCATGGGAGCGCGCATTTTTTTAGGTGCGGATGTGGGCGGAATCGGTCGGCGCACAGCTCCTTAGCGTTGAATCCTCCCAATTCCAATTTGTTGTCGTCCACCTTGTCACCCGATGCGACGGAGACGAAAAGCGACGATGAACGGACGCACACCCACACGCAAAGCAGCCCCACAGCGCACCGCGAAAGATGGACTATCAGTCGTCATACAATCGTCGACCATACGGACGCCTTCGGCACCATCCAGTTCCAGGGCGGCCCCCATCCTCACAAGTCGCAATACGTCCGTCTCGGCTTCGACACCGACCCCGCCGACATTATGTACTTGTTCGAGAAGGTCTGGCAGATCGAGCCGCCCAAACTCGTCATCACCGTCCACGGCGGCATCGCCAACTTCGAGTGAGTCGAACGACTGCAATATTTAGACATATAGATGTAATGTAAGAGTGTCCATAATTTCAGTATGCAACTGAAATTAGCGCGAGTATTTCGTAAGGGCTTGCTGAAGGCAGCAAAGACGACAGGAGCGTGGATCATCACGTCTGGCATCGATGCCGGAGTCGTGCGCCACGTTGCTGCCGCACTGGAAGGAGGCGGAGCCTATTCGCGCTCCCGGTCGAAGATAGTCACCATCGGCATTGCGCCTTGGGGCTTGCTGAAGAAGCGCGAGGAGTTCATTGGTCGCGATGGCACCGTTTCTTATCATCCACATGGCTTTTCGCCCAAGGGTCGTTTCGCCGTTCTTAACGATCGCCATTCTTACTTTCTGCTCGTCGACAACGGCACTGTTGGCAGGTACGAAATCTTGCATCTTTTTGCACGCTCGTAATATCTTTGCCGGTAATAAGAAAACAAATTTTCATGTGACGATAAAGTTTAAGCGGGAAAATTGAATTATGGTTATGCTAGCTTTTTTGCTTCGTTTCCTTGGCTTGTTTAGGCTGGCCCAGGACAACATGTGAGCAAAAAAATAGAGTGCTAAAGTGCTCCCTTTTCGACGCTTTTTATTCGTGAAGGAAATTTAGAGTATATATCTCGCTTCGCGACGTCTCGGCGGAGCCTAGAACGCATCACATATTTCAAAATATCAATAACATCAAACTGTTTACTCCCTAAGGGCTCAGAAAGTTGAACGCCGCACTTTAAACAGTTTTTACGTAACGAAAAACAGCGAGCGATTCGTTTCGTAAACGCTCACAAGGAACGCGCATTAACTAAACTTTGACCGAACAAAACTGTTCTGGTAAAGCGGGCTATATTGTCATGTACGTTGGCATTGTTTCAGATATGGTGCGGACATCATATTGCGTAAGCGCTTGGAGGAGTACATATCGCAGAAGCAGACAATAGCGGGAGGAATGAGACGTGTGCCAGTGGTTTGCGTGGCGCTAGAGGGTGGCACGTGTACGGTGAGGGCCGTGCTCGACTATGTCACAAAGTAATTCCTGTTGAATTTTTTCTTTTACATTCCCTCATGCGTATCCTTTAGCATTCCGCCCGTACCCGTCGTCGTCTGTGACGGCAGTGGGCGAGCCGCTGACCTTCTCGCCTTCGCTCATCAGTACGCCCTCGAGGATGGGTTCGTTTATTTTTCGCTCTCTAATTCCTTCCCGCTGTCCTTCACGCACAAATTTCACTTACGCGCTTATTTTTTGTATTCGGTTAAAAACCAGTCATTTGCGGACCCGTGCGAATTACTTTTACAGTGAATTTTGAATATACACGAATGCAAATTTTTTGTTATATATGGGTTTCTGATGTGTTGTAGTATAGTAGTTTATAAGTCATGAAAATCTCTCCTATATTCGGATTCGACCGTATATTATTTCGCGTTGGGATACAAGTGTTGATTCTCTCGCCAAACGCTCAAAAATTTGCGCGATGGTCTAGTTCTGATGGGGAGGACCGTTTTATCACAACGAATGCTTCGATTGCAGAACGTTGCCAGATGGCGTCAAGCCCCAGCTGCTCGGTCTGGTGCAGTCGGTGTTCGGCTACAGCAAGCAGAGCGCCGAAAAAGTTATTCTTGAGCTGATGCTCTGCGTTAAAAAGCGCCATCTGGTTAGTGATTCCGTCGATGCGACAGATTAACGTAGTCAGTGAGGACATTACGAGGTATTCTTGCAGATTACGGTATTCCGTCTGGGCGAAGATCAGCAGCAGGACCTGGATCACTCGATTTTGACCGCGCTGCTCAAAGGACAGAACTTGTCTGCGCCTGATCAGTTGGCATTGGCACTCGCTTGGAACCGTGTCGACATCGCGCAGTCCGACATCTTCGTCCTGGGGCAGGACTGGCCGCCGCACGCGCTCCACAACGCCATGATGGAGGCGCTCATCTATGACCGCGTCGATTTCGTCCGTCTGCTGCTCGAGAACGGCGTGTCCATGGAGAAGTTTCTCACCTTCCAGCGACTCGAGGAACTCTACAATACGGTAGGCCCTGGTTTTCAGGCGCTCTTCGCAAATTGCGTATAGTCAGTTTTTTGATTAATAACAATCTTCCAGGCACCGTAGTTGGCAAAGAAGAGTTTGCTTTTCGATGCGAAACATTGTTTTCCACCAAAACAGATAGTTGTCTCTTTTTTGTTATTACGTGCGTAAATGAATAGGAAAAGTGCTATCGATTTTCGAAATAGACTGCGTTATTTAATATAAGGTCACTTATTGTTAATCTGAAAGCTTTGACGAATAGTGTAAAATCTTGCAGGACAAAGGCCCGCCCAACACTCTCTACTATATCGTTCGCCATGTCGCGAAGATTGGCCACCGCTATCAGTACACGATACCTGACGTAGGGTTGGCTTTGGAAAAACTCATGGGCTCGGCCTACCAGTCGACGTACACTTCGCGCGATTTTCGCATTAAATACGCCGCCTATAGAGAGTTGCGACAGGTTGGTGATTCTTTCTCACTTTTACTCAAAAGTTTTCATATGGTTTTTTTTATAAATGATCGAATTTTTTGGTCTCGAATTGGTTTGACTGCAAATTTGAACGCGTCTAACGCACTCACTTTCCTTTCCCTCTCAGCATGCAGAATTTTGGTTTCCATAGCAACTGAACCTGTAATTACGGTATTGACTGCTTTGTTTGCTCGACCGAAAATTCTGAGTATAGTTGCGCGCAAGCTTTGCGTTCCAATAGCTCTGTTAGACTGCAACATTTTATGAAAAAAAGGTGAGTGTGTATGTGCAAGTGTGTGTATGTGTGTTTGTGTGTCATCCTCGGGGCTGGCATACAGATGAATTTCAGGAAGACCTTCTTATTAACCGAAGCTCGTCCACGACGTCATGCGATTGGGAGGATTTTGACAAGTTGGGTCCCGATAATATGACCGTCGCCTGGATGGGCAGCCGCGCGCTGCGCAACCATATCCTCTGGCGGTCCAAAGTTAGACGCGATGTACGCTCTTTAGCCAGTCGCTCCTCACTACTCACTATTGACCCGATTCTTGGCCGGAATTAACCTGCCTGACAAAAAACTACTTACCCGATCCCTGGCCGCAACTAACAAAAAGCTTTCCTGATTAGTGTTAAATGCAGCTTGTGTTTACTACTCACTCACTGATTGCATGACTCCTTTATTTTATGGTTTATCTGCTCTTTTCACCCGATTTTCATATTTAATATGCTCCTCTATCGATCGTTTACTTTTTGATTAATGTACTGTATATTTTAACAATTTAATATGACCGCTCAGAATTAGACAAGGACAGAGGTGTTAAAATGACTCGCTGCATTTAGCGCTGGTCAAGGAAGGTTTACAATAGATGGGGTGTAAATTGGGGGCACCCAATCGCTAGGATGCATCACTGTTACTAATGATTTAAATTTTGCGCGCTTCGCCAATGACTAGCTTGATATTTCGCTTACGCGAAACAAATGAGCTTTCTGACGCTAGGCTGCTATGTAATAAGAATATTTCAATAGTTGGAATGAATATAATTGCAGAAGAAACATCGCGTCGCGCCGATGCAAACGTCGCCCAACTCCTTCGCTCATTTGGCAAATGACGCGACGGCGGACACCGACCGCGCCGACGATGGTGAAGGAATTGACCAACAGTTACCTATTAATCGCCTACTTTTCAGACGCATCCAGCACGTACAATGATATTGAGCCCGACTTCAAGTATCCCTTCAATGAGCTTCTGCTCTGGGCCGTTTTGACCAAACGCCAGGAAATGGCTCGATGTATGTGGCAGCACGGAGAAGAAGCGTCCGCTAAGGTATGGTCTTTCTGTTGACATTTCAGACGTTAATGAAGCGTTGCGCTGAGCATAGCTAAATATTACTCTTCGGAACAGTTTTGTTAGCCTTGTTGAAAGTATAACATGAAATGCATCGGTGTTCTTCTTGCAGGCGCTCGTTGCCTGTCGTCTCTACAAATGTCTGGCGAAGGAGGCGGCTGAAGACTACCTCGAAGTAGAAATTTGCGAAGAACTGCGCAAATATGCCGAGTATGTCACTCTCCCCCACCCCATTTCCACCTCGACCCTATGCTTTTTTAGGGAATTTCGCACGCTGTCATTGGAGCTGCTCGAGCATTGCTATCAGCAGGACGAGGATCAAACCCTGCAGCTGCTGACCTACGAACTGCGCAATTGGGGCAATCATACTTGTCTGTCGCTCGCGGTGATCGCGAACAACAAAGACTTTCTCGCTCATCCTTGCTGCCAGATATTACTCGCCGATCTGTGGCACGGCGGTCTACGCATTCGCAGGTCAGCTAACTGTCCTTTACGTCTGGTTCGCACATTGAGTAAATCCTTCGAATAACATGCGCTAATCTATAATTTGTTTAACATTATGCAGTTAAAACGCTCAAAAGCATTATTTTCATTGCTGTGCCTCAGACATAAGCATGCGATATAGTTGCCAGTCAGCTAACTGAATAACAATTGCTATTGCAGCCAGTCCAATATGAAAGTGATTATGGGCTTGTTGTGTCCACCCAGCATTCTGCTGCTCGAGTTCAAGTCTCGCGAAGAACTGATGCAACAGCCGCAGACGGCGGCGGAACACGCCGATAACCTTAGCGCCGAAACTTCATTGGCCGATTCGGACGACAGTGGTCGTGAGTCGCTCGAAGGATCTGACGACGATGATGACGTCGAGACACCGGACCCCGAGCTCGGTCGACGTCGCAAGAGCTCCGCGCATGGCAGCATCGCATCCGGCAATCTGGCCTCGGTGAGAACGCACTCTCCCTGCCGTTAAACTCTATTCTGGCATTAGAATGTGGGAATGAGAAGGGAGCAGTCGAGCTAATTAACTTTATATCGGGAGAGACTGCGGCTAAAGAGATAAAATGAACGTAAACACAGTTTAGAATAAGTGACAATATGCATTACGGTAAAATGTATTCGTACTTTAACCTAGCTAGGATTTCAAATAAGAATGAATCACTTGCTGACGCTCTAGCAAACCCCTAAATCTCCTACGGCGTATCTCTTCAGCTCTTTACGGGTCGCAATCGCTGCAAGCAACAGCAACGCCATATTTCGACGAGTTCGGCTCCACTACAGGAGCGTAAGATGTCGGTCCGAAAGTCGAACACTCGAAAGACAGAGCGCTCTGACTCGAAGAAAGTGAAGGAGAGGAAGGAGGAGATGCAACGGGTGTCGGTCGCTCCCGAGGTCTCCATGGTCAGACCGTACTCGTTCCGACGAAACGGTGCGCGACCCGAAATAATCGTCGTCGAGCGAATGCCTGAATGGAGTTCTGTTGTAGGGCGTCCCGGCATGCCCACTAGCAACACCGCCATCGGTTTCAACAATCCGAACTTTTCGCTCGGCGGGAACCAATTCGTCGACCATCACGACAGATCTTTGCCCAGTTTCTATAAAGCGCCCAACATCAGTCCTGCCATACTCACTAGAGTGGTAAGTGTACTATCGTATATATCACGGCGAGGCGCGTCAGTAGCGTACGCTTAAGCGACGATGTTTTAGTGCATATTAGATTGTAAATAATTTTGAATAAAGGAAGGATGTTACTCGCGCAAGTGCCAAAAAGGTTGTGGTCAGCCTAAACCGCGACGACAACTCCTTAACTCAGTCGGATCTCGCTCGATTTACGCGATCGTCCG
>NIUQ01005751.1:0-10021 GCA_002796945.1 Plectus sambesii
TGTCGAACACTTGCTACTTCGTCTCTAGTAAACAAAAACTGATCGTCGCGTACCGTCGAAGTGTGCTCAATTTTAGCAGAAGTGCGCAGGCAATAAAACCTGCAAGAAGCTCATAAAATAATTAAAATCTGCTTTCACACATTCCCTCCATGGGCTTTTTCTTGTGGGGTTGAGAGAAGAGCGACGAATATTCTTCAGTTGTGCAGGAACACTTTGAACGGAGTATAGGGCGAGAGCGCTTTGTTTCTGAATACTTGAATATTGCAATGAAAGATTTTTGAACGAGGCTTGGGTGCAACAGGACACTCGCCCGCCCTTTAGTCATAATCTTTCCCAGCGCTACTTCATATTTCCGCAAACTTAAAAGCAGTTGCGAAGAAAGCGCTTTGAGAATGAAAAGCCACCATTTATTTTTTGAGCAATGTTCTAATGGAATTCCGAAAACAGATCTTTGCGCCTGCTTCAATGATTGATTTAAATGAATGCATAAACAAATTGCTGCTCATGAAGAGGCCTTTGAGAAACTATGAATTAATGGTTTACTAAACTGCTTTCGCTCTTGAGCTTCCGGAAACTTTTAGCATGCCCCTCGTAAATCCTGCGAATGATTGATGAATCTAGTGTTTCAAGTTCAGTTTTTATTAACGTCATGAATGATGACGGTTGAAAAGCGCTTAAAGCGCTTAGAAAAAAGCTTAGAAAAGCTTCTAGAATGGAACAGTAAAACTTCCGATAATTTTCCATCAGCACGTTAATTAATAATAGACCTCTACTCACTTTCAGTAAAGGATTAGTGACGTCATTGATTAAGAATTATATCATATTATCTGTTTTCAGTAAACAGTTAGGTTATTACTTTCAATTAAAGTTGTTACAAATATTTTACTGCACCTTTCTAGTTCTAGATGTGACAGCCTCTTTGGTGTGAATCTCATTTAATTCTTAAATTTTGCCTGTCATCAGCTATCGCAATAAAGCGCTATTTTTCACGTTCAGCAGCTATAATTGTGATTCATGTTCCATGATTTCCATTTTTGACCTTCTATTACTACATTGGTTCCATATTTAACAATCACTTCGCAATAGACAGCGCATTAGACTGCAGTATTGCACAAGTGCTGTTTTCATCTGAACCACCCTCGTTTAAGCGCGTGTCGTGCGCACGTTCCTTGTTCCATTGGCCCGTTATCACGTCCTTTATTCATTCAACCGCCATCAAACCTAACAATGTTCCTAGATTCTCGTATGAACTTTCAATTTTCTCTTTCATCGAGGTCGTTTGCTAAAGCCTTTCAGCAAATGCGTTAGAAAGCCACTTAACCTACGCCTGTAGCATTTACGATCTTAATAGTCTTATAATAGTCTCATTTAGTCGCTTACTCCGCATCTGCCCGCACATATGTTTTGTACCTGGCGAATTTGTGCCGCCGCCTTCGCGCTTACGCTGCTTGTTTTCCCCTCTTGTCCTCCTCTCGAGAGGTTTTGAGCATAATATAAAGTCGCAGTATAGCATCTCTCTAATGCAGCACGCATATGGCAAAAGCAAAATATCGTTGGGTAAGTACAGGATATGGTATTGCGCTTGGTCGAATAGTTAATACTTTTGTAAAAAGTGTAAAGCGACAGGTGCAAATCAGTCGTCGATACATAAAACTGTAACTAGCTTTCGTTATCTGAACTTTTTGTCATAAATGCAAGAAAAAAATGAAGGAAAACTCGAAAAGTAACCCGAGCTAGTTTGAAATTCAAGCAGCAAACTCTGAGCCTAAAACGCGGTAGCTTTCGGATGGCGGTATTTTATCTTACTACGGACAAATATGTTTGCAACCATGTATCTAGCTGGCCGTCAAGTTCTCCTGTACATAACTTCTGCATTCTTCTCTCAATACTTGTGTACTTCCCTTCCGTTTAATCTTTTTGCCACGTATTGCATTTTTTTTAACTGTTCATGCCGACAGCTTCTTTGTTAGTTTTTGAGACAATATCCTGTTTCTAGCAAATGCATCTGGGAAGAAGCAAATAGGAAAGAAAACCATATTCTTCTCGCTACGCTTGACTATTGCATTTGAATTCTCCATCTGATTCACAATTCTGAACGTCTTCGTATGTTTGCTTTTCTGTCGTCAGCATTTGCTCATAGAGAGCTCCCTGAGGCGGATAGAAAATCAGCACAGAGGAAACTAGTTTATGATTCATCAAACGTCACATATCCTGAAAGATCAAATGCATTGAGAACAGCATCATTATTGTTATGCATCAACGTCCACTACAGTGTATTTGATGTCTGGTTCATAGATAGTGGCACACTGAAGTCTAAAAGCAACTACAACGAGCTCAGCTGGGGAAAATTTAGCGATCGCCGTCTAGCACTGCTTCCCCCAATCGTGTACCAATAATGTTGTGACGTCTGCCACCAGTCGCGCCGTTGCGTCTTATCTTCTTACTCGGTGATTCAGTGTAATTATTGTTAAATAACTAAATATCAAATAGGGAGAAAAAAGGAAAAGGTACAGGCCTGTACGACACCATTCTGTAAGTCATCTCACAGATAGAAAGAGAGCATTAAGTCTATTCTGTACTCACAGCATTCTGACTCAGCGCAGATTGCATACGGGGGAATCACAACTAAGGGTTAGCCAGAAACTATTCGACATTCTTTTCGCAGGCAGTGAAATTCTTAATCTATATTTAAAAACTAGAATGCACTAAGAACAACCGTACAATCTGCAGTAGAAACCCTGATTTGTGACCATAATGGCGAAACAACGCAACGCAGAGGAAGGGTATTGATTCTAACCATGCACCATCAGTATGACCCTATCGGTCACATTCGTTTCGGCCCCGCCATATACACATGTACATAGTTACGATGAGCGCTATTACCGTATTTTATGAAATAGTGGCACGGTGCCATTATTATATCAACCCCCTCTCTATCCAGTGCCACAATTTTTGCGGGTGCCATTATTTCTTTGAATACGTTATGTTATTAACAAAAGCGTACTATGTTGCGCCACCTTGCTCGTTTCGTATGTGTTTCAAGCGAACTCTTTGAGACTTCATTAAAACTGATACATTTCCTTTATTCGGTGAAAGGAACATTTCGAACTGAAAATGTCGGCAGTTTAGCGGAATTACTACGGTATATTTTCATCCCTTTCAGCGTTTAGCGCATGGGGTATATTGTCAGCTTAACAGTTTTCTTGTGTTGGGCAATCAATAATTTTAAAGATAAATCAATCCCGTCTATCGGATCATTTTGAGAGAATTCACACCTTCTGTCAGCCCAAATTTATTTTTGATCATTCGAAAGCAATTTAGTAAAAACTTCGAAGCAATCCGTGCATATGAATTGGCTCATCTGTCAGAGCAGTTGTATGTACATGACTTATTCTTTGAAAAAGATATTGAAAATAATTCGAGCCGAAGTACCGGCAGTGACTAAACTTCACTTAGTCACTGGAATCAGAAACTAATTGGTGGCATCTCATACTTTTGATATGAGATCATACACGGCTGAAATATGACGCTCAGCAAACTTATCTCAGATTTTAGTGACTGAGCTCTAGTGACATTCGGTCAAGGAGAGCGGAAAGGATCGTTCTCTCTCGTATTGGGTCACCCAGAGTTTAAAAATCGAAAACCACTCCGTCATTCGTTTTCTCTCTTATCATGCATTTCGTATTACTGAAAGGTTTAATTGTCAGAAATTTAATTAATGCTCGGAGAATAAAGCCGCTTGCAACATATGCAGACATAGGCACTTGCGTGGATGCCGCCTTCGTATCAAACATAAATCCGATTACACGAGCGCATCGGTGAGTCCAACTACTAATCGGATCGCTGCTTTTCTGCTGAAGTATAACTCCGCAACGCTTCTGTTTGCAATATGGCACCGGCATATTTGAACGAGGTGGGCAGCACATCAAGTGATCCTCTGAATTTTGGTCCTTACAAAAGGAGTATCTCAGTCTTCCACGTGGCTGTAGAGATCTTCCAGTGTTTCTGGTGATCTCCAATTGTTCAGTTCCTCCTTCCCCAGCTCGCGCAAGTGATCTTGATTTGAAAGAGTACTGCCACAGACTTATAAGAACTATAAGCAAATACAAGCACATATGCAATAGCCCCTCGAGTTTAAGAAATAGCAGCAAACTTTTAATAACTTAGTTGACAGCGAACTTCAACTTTGATAACTAGCAGCGAACTCAAATAACTTTTAATTAACATAGATCTTATTTTGAGCAGAGCTTATGAGGCGGCATGATGATACATAGGTATATATAGCGTGATGGTGATGAATACAATGAAATGACTCAGACAATTATCACGATTTTGAAATGGTCATTGATGATGCGCCGATAAAACCATGTAAAGAATGATGCGCCGACTTAAAATGCGCCTATCCGAATGAATGATGATGAATGAATGTATGACATGAGCTGGTTCAGTCAAATGCCCTAATAAACGTTAAGACGAAAAGGAGCATAATCGCGTATATTTAGTGTCTCAGCGCGAATCAGAGCAACCAAAAATCTTCATCATAATTACTAAACTGCGCTAAGGAATGACATTACTTTGCATCAGATAGGCAATCGGCTCTCTGCAACTCACATATCAATGAAAGGTCCTTTTCCACTCTATCCCCCATTACTATCAATAAATTAGCGATAAATTTTAGGAATAACTCTCAATACGCTCCTACACATTTTTATTTTATCATCAACATTGAAGCACGTTGTCGGTCTGGCTGTTCGGCTAGGACCGCCTTCGATAGTAATGCCATGGATTAGTAATACTTGTATGCAATCAAACAAACTCTTCGTCATAACAATTTTTACCGCATCTTGAAAACAGACTAAGCCTTGTTACGATATGTGTTAAACGATGATTTGACAAGTTTTGCGGGGAAGGTGATGGATCTTAGTTTGCAGTATAGATGCAATCTTATCATGAATTTGGTCAGAAATTAAGCAGCGTGGGAATTTCAGGTTTTTCTCAAGGACCAGGAGAAAAATTCCCTGACAGCCATAATCTTAGTCCATGCAACAAAATGAAATTAGGCATTAGTTATAGTCGTTTTGATCTTTGAAGAAAATTCTGCTACGAAGCTAATTACGAGAGAGATGTTAAACGGATTATCCTTGAGATTTACACCTCGTCTCTGACATTGAATCTGTCCACGTCTCCTCTGTGCAAATTAAGAGCGAAGTTCACAGCTTACCTTAGGTACAGTTTAAAAGCTGTTTATTTTTGTCAGCGGAGTTACCATTTATTCCACGCACGCTACTTTCACTTTGCCCTAATTAAACAACGCGTGCGATGTATAGTTAATCTTCTTAGCTCCGAACGCGAGCAAACAATCGGGCCATATATAAGTGAGCGGGTTAAGGAAGAAATAGTGCTTTCGTTTGTCCTCCTCGAAGAACTGATAAGAGTAGATGTGATTTGTCTGACATGCAGTTTCAGTTCTTCCATGCAATTACTATATTCGACAGCATAGGGTCCCCCTTTTAATGGCACTTTAAAAAGTACGGCTTTGAGGCCTAGATCTGTCATATTTAGTAAAATTACTTAAAATATCATTTCTATATTAGTGAGGACATTTTCCCGTTCGAAGACAACGTTTCACATAACAAAGCGATAGTAGTTCGCTTCGAGGGGTAACAGTCGAATGTTTGAACGGAGATTAGGCGCGAGGAACGGATGAGGTTGGATAGAAGGAGATTTGAAAATGGGGGAATCAATAAAGCCAAGAGGAAATCCATGACAATCTTTTGGTGTGATCGGATTTCAGCAATCACGGTGAAGTTCCTCGCCGGTCCGTCTTTAAGTTCGCGTCTGATGGTAAGCGTAGGGCTTCAAATCCAGACTTTCCGAAATCCAAGAAGCAGGGCTAGGGCTCTAGGCAATATGAGCGTTGGACACGACGACGCATAGTCCTAATACCTCTCAGCGCCCACCTCTGTTCTGACCTTAACAGAATTCTAGACGATGTTTCCCTTTATGTGCTGGTCAAGTATGTCTACTTTTCAGCCCTTTACCATCGATTGAGTAACTCAAACGGCCATGACGTCAGCAACTGCGACTCTGCTCGTCTTCACAGCTGCTTTATGCTTCTTCTCCACCAGGACACTTGCTGGTAAGAATTTCAAGATTATATTTAGTTTGCTCCCTTGCAGTTAGTAAACCACTGGTTCCCAAAATTTTTTGGACTCGCTTCGACTCCACGATTAATCATCGTTCCCGTTAATGCGATGCTCGGCTTCAAAATGCTTTAATAAACAAATACAGCAGTATTTTGCTTTCAATAATGAGCAAAACTTTCAGTTGAACAAAAAGCAAAGCATTTCGATTGAATCCGAGGTCAGAAATACTATTGTCTTGATTAGAGGTGTTCATATGTTAAACTTTCTTGTGTCTGCTCAAAACTGAAAAATTCATTCAGAAAGACTCGTACACTTGTCTTGAGAAAGAAGTTTCAATGTTGCCGTAAGATAGTGCTTGAAGGAAAACTACCAGTGGCTGAGAAGTCATCAGTTGCCATTCGTCAAGTACGCATTATTGATGTGCTGCGAAATCCTTACTCAGCCTTTGACCAAGCTTCTAAAATGGCGGAATGGCGCACCATGACGGAAGATTATTTCAACGTCATCGGCAAGGTAATAATAACGGTGTTGTTACTGTAGTGTGTTGTAATCGCTACCATACTTGAAAGTGAGGATGAATATAACTATAAAACTTAAGAATATAGAAAAAACTGCAGGAAGTTAGTTGTGAGAGATACTGTAGCCCCATTGAAATATTGATAAGGCCCAGAGAGGCTTAGAGGAAAGTTTGAAAACGGAAAACTGTTCCAAACGATTCTTTCGATTTTGCTTAGAATGAATAATAATGGAAGCTGTGGTCACCTGCAAAATGCAAGAGCTTTTGCATTTGACTGTTACATCTTAGATGCTCGATAATCGTGTCCTGGCGCAGAGAATGAGATGTAATTTTCGACTATTTAGATATTGTACCTTTAAAAATTCAAGAAACATGCGATATTTTTCTCATTTTTACACTTGTGATTACTCTTTCACTTCATTGCTCTACTCATTAAATATGTTTAGTTCAGAAAAGTAGAGCAGGACCCATCCGCCGTTAACCAGACATCGTCATTAGCCAACAACAAAGGTTCGGACTACATAAAGAGATATTGAATCAAGTGCCTTCGAGAACGGTTGCCCAAATACTGATACAAAAAAGACTTGCTCTGCGGATTTTATGCGTTACTGAATAAATGTATGCTGTAAAACTATAAGCCGGGCGGCGCGCAGCGAGAAACAGCGGACGGCTGTGTATTCGAACGACTCATGGGTGGAGGAGTTTCGAAAACTGATGTAGTAACAAGTAAAAGAGAAGCGTGAAGATCCATGAAAACCTTCTAAACACTCGGGTATTTTTGAAAACGGGGAAAATTTGAAGTCCTCAGCGATCCGCTAGCTTCGCCCCTTGCATGAACTACGAGTGATATTTTTTTCTTCATATTTTGCGAAAATTATTTTGAAAATGTTAAATATGTGCTGTACATTATTCTTTAGTAGCGCAATTTGTCAATGCGCAATTTTTAACAATATGAGTGTCTTTGAGTGTAAATTTGCGGAGCCACGAATTTCTGTAGAACGTGACGATCATTGTAGAGGTGAAATTTGCCTCACTGAATTGCTGATAAAACATTATTTTGTTGGTCACTGCGAAGAAGGAAACAAATTTGAGAAAAATTATGTGATCTGCCATATTTTGATATGGTCTAATCTTGTCTAGCGCTCTTCGATTGAAGGTTTGGTCAGATGGGAGCGCCAAATTCAGGGTGCTCGGAATCTTCTGTATCGTAGTATCCGGATATGTGATACAGTGTGTCATTTCCCGAAGAATGTTCCATGTGACCACATTCAATAGATTCTGGAAATGCGAGAACTGACACAAGAATATAAGAGTTTTTGACATGTGGCATTGAGGAACTTGTAAAATCATGCTCATTCATACACAATTGAAAATGCACACATCTTTGCCTTCAACCAAAAAAATTTTGACCCACGATTCTTTTATATAACTAAGTTTGTCGCTGGCGGGTTGGGCATGCTTCATATACTTTCAGAAATATCCGCGATGCTCATAAAACTACAAAACTGTAATTTCGAAATAACAACAATAAAGATTATTATTATTAAACTCTCTATCCTGAGAGACGAAATTGAAGAGCTACTTTCTAATATCTATTTACTATTATATTAAGATTACCTCGTGTTTATGTTCCCACTTAGCGCCTTGCGTCTTGTTTATGCGTGTGGGTCAGTTTTTGGGATTATTAATTCCGTAATCTTTGCTGGCATATGACGTCTGTTCGCGTCGTCCGAATATTATTAACTGTCGTAATAGTCTTTCTTGATCGCATTACGTGGACTGTCCAAGCCTAAGCCAAAAGTCACGGCTAAAGCGCGCACATACAATGTGCACTATCGTTAGTTCAATCACGGATTTAGTGTGGGAAATACGGGGCACGCGCTCTCATTCATTGCTTCTAAAGCTTTGCCTCATCCAAAATCCTGCAGTTTAGTCTCGCAAAGTCAACAATTATCTCTTTGTAGTTTGTATTTAATTTGCTTGCAGTAATTCCACAGTCGGGCTACGTGCAATCTCGGTCTCAATACTATAAAAATTCGGGGGATAATGTCATTCCGTACCATGCATATTTTGCAACAACCACGCACTATTATGGAAGCGGCGCGCGCCCATGTTATTGTTTGCATATCTTTAACTTAGCCTACCTGCGCAACGTAGCACCGTCTCGCTGCCGTATCTGACCTTGCTTTGCGCTCGTCGATCGCTGCCAGAATTCAGTGACGAAAGAACAGATTGAGTTTCCGTTCATAATAAGTATGGCAAACTTTTCGTCTTCTGACGCTCCTATTAACAGATCTGAGTACCAGATTTGCATAATTTTGTGGCTGGTAATTGGTGTAATATTGTTCATTGTGAATACTTTAATTGTCATCAACTTACTACGTCACCGCGTGCTACGTGCAAGGAAGGAATACTTGCTTTTGACCGGTTAGTTTATTAGAAAGCTTTTTTTCACAAGTTCTCCTTTACAAATCGTACACTTTGATGGATACATTTGAAATAAGTGCAATCTGAGACAGATAGTTAACACTCTGGATTTCATTTTGTACCTCTAGATCTAATTGACCGATCAATATTATTGATGAAGTGTGCAAATATTATGTCTGCTGGAAATTTTCGTGAATACATACATTAAATTAAGTGTCGTGGCAGCGAATGAAAAGCATTAAATGTCGTATGAAATGATGTACAATGACACAGGAAGGAATTTTGCAGTGATAAGAATGTTTGATCGCTAGCAAAAACAGCAGCCTGGGGGATTTGGGAAACATTTCATACATCATATCACACCTTTTCATAGGTGAAAATTGTTAAATCAGCGTCAAATGAAATTTGACATGTCAAGTAGAGCCTTTTGTAACAGGCTGAATTCCTTGTGAGCATGATTGTAAGCATGAACATACCTGTACATACAATGGAATCCCTTTGGAAAAGGAAGAAGGGCATGATAGTGAATATGAGAATGTTGCGATCAATAATCGTGGACGCACGAATCTGTGGGAGCCGCAATATGCGCGAATTTGAAAAATACGCGCAAATAATGCCCATAATAACACTGTTGGAAATTGTCACATAGGGGTCGGGATTGAACGGTCGTTTTTCGTAATTTGTGATAAAGCACTGTCCAATTTAAGAGTTGCTTTTATTGGGTGTATTTGCTCTTTAGGCGCGTCGCTAAGTTCAAATCCTTCAATCTTAATATAGTCTTTTTGCGGTTCTCCGTTCGAAATCTCTCTTGTATTGCAGTTTGTACGAAACATTTTAGGCCTGGCTGGCTCAGATTTCCTGCTTGGAATTGCGTCAATAGCCAATGCGGCGTATCAGCAAAGAATAATAAACGAAGGACGAGAAAACGTGC
>NIUQ01005752.1:0-10019 GCA_002796945.1 Plectus sambesii
TGGTCCCTTTACTCCAGCCAGCGCTCTTTCCCCAACACACCACCCATACCGCGCTGATTATATTAAAACATTAAAGTGACGTATTATCCTGTCAGCAGATACACTAATGACGCAGGCGAGTCATCATCATTGATGCATGACCAGCAGGCACGTAGAGGACTTGACGCAACTACAAGCATGATGCCGATGAGATATATGACGAACAATCTGCCGCTAGCATCGAATAGCGTCATTAATTGCCTGTGAGCGCGGTCGTCCCCTTGGCATTCTCAGCCAGCATTTGCGCATCACCGATCGTCTACGTAATACGAGCCGCGGAAAAGTAAATAGGCCTGTCGCTTCATGACGACAACTTGCGCGCATCATTAATTAAACAAACGAGTAGATCACACAGAGCATAAAGCGCAGAAAGCAGTACAGGAAAAGTGCAAAAAGTTGCATAAAACATTCAGAAACTAAAGCAAGAACATTTTGGGAAATTTTTAAAATGAACATAAAACATGTTTAAAAATGAGAGCAAGGAAAATATTGAAAAGTTTGAAAATTTGCAGCGTCTTCAAACAACTGCTCAGTTTACATTAATTAGCAATGCGTTCATCCATGCAAAATACCCACGCTTTATGTCCGAAAATAAACCTGGGAATGACCTTAGCAAAGCCTCATTCATAAACATAGGCGACGCTACACAGTATCTTGAGAGCGATGACGATCGCGAGGGAAGAAGCGAAAAACCCATCAACTTGTTTGCGGTTAATACGCGAAGAGGGTGAAGTAAAAGCCAGGAGGCAAAACTGTACAAAGTAAGCGTACATTTACTTTAAAAAGAGCATTTGTAGACAACTGATTGAGGAAGTGGAGATGATTTGGCGAAAGCGCAATTTAAATCCAATCAGCGTTCACTTCTAACGATCATATAAATAAACTACATATGCTCGCATTTCTTCATTCAAGAACAGCGCCTACGGCACTATAATTGGCAAATATGAGCTCGTATTCCACTGCAAACCTCTCTTTTTCATTACTTTTTGGTTCGCAAATGCACAGATTGATACAAATATACGCAATGGATGTTTGCAGCAGTTGGAGTGGTCAAAGCTTGCCTGATTTAAGAATGAATAAATGCGAGTACAAATGCGACGCAGTGATGGGGAGGAAGAGAAACGAACCTCTGTTCCAAGTTGACCCCGGGGATGACGGTGAAGAGGGGGGCCGCGTTCAAGCGATGGCCGGGTGGAGGTCCACTGGGGAGTCTTTCGAGTCGGGCATCAACTCCCGTTCGTTCGCGTAGGCTGCGACTTCGTCGATGGTGACCGAAGCCGTTGGGCGACAGTCCATTCGATCCATTTCCTGAATGAAGGTCACGATCAATCGCTATTCTCGGCCGGTTTCACGCCGAATACTTATAGAAATTACGACTATATGAATGGCTATAATTAGTCGGTAACAAGAAAATGGAGTGTTGGTCCCGTAGCGATCAAGGTTCATAGTGCGAACGCCGCAGCGAACGTGCTAATTTCGTTTTCGCTACTTGGCGTATTAAAGCATTCCGTACGGCTCTGTTAATGATTAAGAAAATAACAACTACAGTGGAATTCGTTTATAGCGGTCACGGGGAGACCGGCATGTTTTGACCGGTATAAGCGAAATACCATTATAACCGAAGCCGCTATAAACGAATTCCACTGTATATGTATGGCTATAATTAGTCAGTAACTAGAAAATGGAGTGCTGGTCCCGTAACGATCAAGGTTCATAGTGCGAACGTGCTAATTTCGTTTTCGCTACTTGGCGTGTTACAGCATTCCGTACGGCTCTCTGTTAATGAGTAAGAAAATAACAACTATGTACCTTCGCCATCGAGTCCGAGCTTGGCGAGACAGTCGGCAGTTCGCTCCGCCATCAGCATGGTGACTGACCGCCACCAGGAGGCGCTGGCGTCGCTGTCGGACGAAGAGTGACCGGAAGAGTGGCGATTATGGTGCTTGCGTCGTCGACCTACCAGCAGTAGCAGGCAGGCGCACACACCCAATAGTAGCAGCACTGAGAACACTACTAGAAGAACCGTCCGCCCTGCGTCCGCTGCGACGTGCTCTGCAAAGGAACGATCGTTTAATCACGTGCGCTACTTCTTCTTTTGTTGGTAAATACTGGGTCTTTTATCATTATTTTTATCCCTGTTGCATTTAATTCGCCAGTCTTGCATTCAATTTCGTCACTCTTGCATCCAATTAGAAAGCTGATTTGACGAAACTGAATGCAAACAGGGTCTTTGACACATGCTTCGATCCCGCAACGGGACTGGCGCAATCCTACTCTCTACTACAGTATTTAGCCCCTTCGGCGCGTTAGGTATACAATTAAATAGCACAAATGCTCATTAAAACCTAAGCTACAATGAAAGCTAAAGATCACAAATGAGCCGAATGAGACAGAATAGCACAATTAACGGCTAAAAAATCTATCTATGTCCACGTCGACTATCTACCCTCCTAGGTATCTCGAATATCTCACGGCAGCAAGAAAGAGGAACAAGTTTGTTCAACCTAAGTTGCATAATCGCAAATACTTTGCACAAGACGTTTCAATTTACTCTCAAAATGTCTTCATCACTAACAGGAAAACCGTCTCCCCAGAGGTTATCCTTTGACGATATTCATACTAATGATACGCTTAAGTTCTGGCGGTCTACGGTGTACTCTTTGGACATTAGTTACTGGTTGAAAAATTTCGACGCTAAATTCACGAAGTTTTTGCTAATGCGGGCGTAGGAGTAGGAGAAAGAGTAGTTCGGCTGACAGGGCAGCTAGCCAGCCGGTCAGTTTACGGAGCGCAACGAGCGGGCTGGAAAACGATAACGAATTACGAACGCGAGTGCTTTCGACAAGCGCACTGCGGGGGAGGCGGTAGCAGATAGTGGTCGGTTGCAGAGAGAGAGAGGAGCGCGTGGAGAAGAGAGGAAAAAGACGAGCAAAGACAGCCTATTTCTATACTGACCCGTGACCAGCGGCGAATAACGGGATAGTAGGTTCTGAGGCAGACATGTGCTTTGGACATAATGAGGGCGTTTATATCCCTTTCATGAAGTATCACTCACCTACACCTCTCCCTCGCAGCCTAGAGCTTTCAGTTTTTCACGGTAATCTAGACCGGGTTCTTTTCCTCAAAGCTGCCTCCCATTCAAACGATATCGTTTCATTCTAGCATTCAAGAAATTGGTCATGGGTATGGACAGGTTTTGAGGCCAAGCGATCTTCATTTTTGTTTCCGCTCTCGCAAAATATTTTCCTAGAGGAGGCAATACAATACTACTTGAAGAAAAACGTCACTCGAGGGGGTTGTTTTTCGGAAAAAGCCGGTAAACATGAGCAAATAAGCAACAACATTGGTGATCTTTTAAAAAATACCGCCAACTTGCAGAGTGAAATCCTCCTATGGAAAACTGCATATTCCCCCTCAAGAAAACAACTATATCTTATCCTAATCTTCCGACGTAGACTTCGATATACGGCGAACGTAGCGAGCGATACAAAACAATGGGAGAGAAACAAGAGCGCGGACTAGTTCTTGGAACACGCGCGACGTCAAACGACGAGATAAGAGGGGGACAAAAAAAGACGCATCGCTCCCAAGGGTCTATCAGCAAGTCGCACGGTGGAACACGCGCTATCTGTCAAGCTCAACCCGGCGGCCGACGGCGGCGCGTGTACGAATGCGCACCTGACGGCCAATCGATCCGCTTTTCGCGCCTTCTCATTCATAGATAACATTAACGACGTCCACGCAAACTCCTACGTTTCCACCTTATTTGCCGCTCATTTTGCTATTGCTACAAGTGTGTACTGATGACTGCACGAGAGAACAACAATGACGTCTCCATGTCTAATGTTTTTACTCATTCATTCACAGACACAACAACCTCAACGCAAACTCTTTCCTCACTCGCTACGTCATCTGACTGGGACGTCGAAAATCGGACCATACAATTGCTCAGTCGATATGTATCTTCAACGCTGCTGACACAGCAGGGCTTTGTTCCCAATCAATCGCCGCTCATATTTTAGTTACGCTAAGTCGTCAAGGGGCGCTTTTTCGAGACAGAACGCGTTCATACTCAAGTCGCCACCAAAGCCTATTGACTACATAGGCAGGAGCCTACGGATTCCGCGATTTTCTCTCACAAACTCTTTCTCTCTCTCTCAACTATTTGACTACTTCCCAAACCTAGACGCACGCACCGTAAAATTACTCCTACCTCCTCAATGTAGCCATTGTTCCCTCTCGCCTACCTCTTCACTAATGAACCTATGAACGTTGCCATTTTGTCCCTCGCGATATGCAATTAATTCCATCAAAAGCCTCAAAAATTCGACGTTTATTGCCAAAGTCATGCAGTATACTGCCTATAGCCCACTGCGACCTGGGCTAACAATTAAAATGCTTGCAGACGACAAAGATCCCCCACATGCTTGACCTAACAGCGTTATAGTTTGTGGTCTACAGCAAATGTCCTTAAGCACGAGACATTATCATGAGCAGCAAAGCGCCAACCCTATGAATCAGTAAAATGACGTGAAGATGATGAGAGAGAAGATGAAAATCTGGGGAAGATGGACAACAGCCTGCGAGGAGAAATAAATCGACACGCTCTTTGCATGTTGCATAATTAAACCTCGGATATTATTCAGGCTTACGTCAATCAACGTGGAGTAGAGCGCAGTATATACCCCTACTCCTTTTAACTTCCTATTTTTCCATTTCGGGATAATGAGAGTCCTGAACGAGATAATAGAGCATTCAGCACGGAGGGCGAAATTAGAATATTCGACAACACCGCATAATGCGACTTTTTACACAATGAAACGAGAGAAGCTGTTATTGTCATCGTCCAACGCTTAGCGCCAGCAGAAATCATCCGCTCTCGTTGTTGGCAAAGCTACAAAAGCGCTCAATATCATGGGATGATTCAAGTCGCCACGTGAGAAGGTAAAATTAGAGGGAGAAAATACGCGCTCAAAATGCCAAAAACGCTCGGGGTTGCGTACTGCAAATGACAGTTAAACGAAGTTGGACAACGTAAGAGCGAATAAAGATGTGATATAGGAAGCAGACAGACTACGGCGTCCGTGGCACATCAAACACATGGCGTGTTTTCTCACGCAATCGTGAAAGAATTAATGCATTCTTGGTAATCGTATGGCAAGCTCCACCTACGCGTCTGCAACACTTGAAGCACCGCGTTTTTCCGATTTCAAGCCGCAGGGCTTGGGTTTCCTCTGGGCTAATACTACGCTTGCTTTTAGGCTTTAAATACACTATCCAGAAGTTCTATCTACATGCTGGCTTTTATATGCTGCAGCTAAATTGGAACAATATGGTGCACAGTGCATGAAATAACTTGAGAGAAATCGCGCTTCTTAAAACCCTCCGTGCTGCTAATCGGAAAAACCGGCGCAAGATTTACTCAAAAATACGCCCTGAAGCTAAATTGCAATAAGCGATGAAAAAACTGTTTCGGGCTATGCTTAAGCGCACATGACATCACGCACAAACATGTTGCGTGCCCTTTCCAAAAACTTTCATCGTAAACATCTGGACAGAAAAAGTTTCGCTACTTCTCTCGAGTAGGCTTCGCGGTGGGGATGAGAGGGTGGGTTATTACGAAGAAGTGCTGTTAAGTCCGCCGGCGAAAAAGCGAAGCGCCGAGCGGAGTGGGGATGAAGGGTGGGGGGAAAATCGCGGCGCGATTGAGGAATAAGCCACGCCCTCTATCTCAGCGACTGCCTTGTTGGCGTGCGGCGTTGCTACGCCAAGTCGGCGCGCGCGTTCAGTCTCTCACTATCGACCTGCGGACGGCAGTTTGTGAACGAACGTGCGCGCCACCGACTCCGCCGTACGGGGGCGTCCCGTTAATGGACCGACGTGCGTCGCTCGTCCCCCCCCCCCTTCTCCGCTTCGGCCCTCACCGTCTTCAAGTCCCTCCCTCCTTCCTTCATTCACCTCTCACGCTCGCCGGCGGGCATTTCAACGGCTTGCGCCCACGTTACGAAGATAGGCATGATGACGAGAGGAAATATTATCTCATTTCACCTCCACTTTGCACGCGACTCTTGTGTGCGCACAGGAATATCTCACACACACATATAGCAATAACTAAGTGATACGAATACATAGTCGCCGACCGGAGAAAAGCGCTAAGCGCCGTCATCAAACAACTGCAAGAACACTCAACCCCAACCCCACGGCGTACTAATTGCGTCAAGTCGAGCGGCTAACTGCCTCCTCATTGCAATTCGTCGGGGAAAGAAATTTGGAGAAAAATTCGTCGCGGGTCGGAGCGCAAAAATCATTTTAAGTACGCAGTCCACTGCCGCATCCGGAGGGACCGGCGAGGATGTCGTAATTTACTTTTATTGACGCGCGGGGCGTTTCATGCTCGCCGACCACCGACTATAAATTCTCAATTCCAACCCTCAAGGGTCTCGCCGCGCTTGGCGTCGAGGTCTCATGTCACCCACCAGATGTCGTTCGCAATTGCTAATTGTAGGTATTACAGATCAGAGACCAATAGCTGTGCGGGCAACCTTTTACTCGTCGCTTTCAGGCCGTATGACGCGAGTGAGAGAGCTCGCTTACCATCATCGCAATTGGGTGCGCGTCGATGCAATCGTTTTCCACCACTTTTCGCCCCACTCAAATTCCCGCTCCCTTCCGCTGGAACTACGCGAAATTGATGGTAGTTGATCGCCAGTGACAAAATAGGGCACATCTGGATGACCGCCTACGCCAGCTAAGCCTAAGCCTAAGCTCAAGCCTAAGGTCGTAGGTCTACTTCCAAAACGACACGTGCCACCCTTTTTGCTAGTTTAAATGCCACCTTTGCCATTCTAGCCACTATTCACTGCCTTTGGACACAGGCGCAAATGCAAAAACAGCGCTGTTAATGAAAAGCAGCACCAATCACATGATGAATTGTTGCCTATAGACGCAAGAGCCGCAACCACCCGCCGCCTCACCACATGGTCTCTCTCTTTGAACATTAATAAGCGTTAACAGGTGCAAAGTAAGAATAGAGTTTCACCTATA
Source organism: Plectus sambesii (assembly GCA_002796945.1). NCBI lineage: Eukaryota > Metazoa > Nematoda > Chromadorea > Plectida > Plectidae > Plectus > Plectus sambesii. Next base: position 7,084 of record NIUQ01005752.1, read on the forward strand.
CCGCTCTCTGCTAAATTGCGAACTGGGGAATCGATTACTTAAGCAAATAAGGCGGCATATCTACACCCCTAAGACATCGGATATCCTTTGAACGTTTGAGAAGAGTGAATGGAGCTTGCCATACGATTAACAAGAATGCATTATTCTTTACGCTATTGTACATCAAAATCAGGAAGCTTTTGAGAAGGGTTCGACGCGTGGACAAAAGATTCTAAGAAAATTTACAAATAGCGTCACACTGAATGCGTGAGAAAAAAATAGAAGTTGAGGTTCGCTACGAGCCCTTTGAAAGAGTTGATTAAACATTCATATGGAGGCGATTGAATTTTGCAGACGGGGCGAGCAAAGACTACTTTGATAATAGATAGAAAGCCATGGCAATTATTAGATCCATTTTAGTTCAACAAATTTCCTAAAACAACGCCTACCTAGTGGGAAAGACTAACAATCAAAATGTTTCGCTCAGCAGCAAGAAATCTCGCCAGGCAAAGATTGACTGGCAATGATCAGCTCGTTTTTCGGTGTTTGAACACCGCTTTTCACCAGGAACGATTATCTTTTCTTGGTTTTTACTTGCGCAAATTGATAGAGAGAAGCGCTACAAACTTTCAAAGCAATCTACCTTATTCAATCGAAGATTTCTTGTTCCTGATCAGCAAATTTTGACTATATTTTCATCGCGACCAATAGTCTAATCTAAATCTCAGCTCGGGTTTCCACCCTCTCTTCCTTTATTGGGAATCGGTCGTGAATTAATAATGCGCAAGATCGGACAAGGAACTTTATGAGGAAATATTTGCGGCATTCGTCCTTGCGAGAGAAAACCTTCAATGACGGTCTTCGGCTATGTCAGCGATTTCTCGCAAAATGCGACTGCCAATGGAATTCGAACGCGACGTCCGCAACAGCTGACGGCGACGTCACCGTGCGAAGACGTAGATTCCAGGAAAAATGGGCTTTACATTCCGCTCCCATTAGCAATCATAACTAACATGGCTAATTTAAAGAGATACGGAACTACGCACTAATTCATGTTTCGGACTACGGAGAGAGAGGAAGGAAGAGATTTCGACGGAGACTACCAAGCATTTTGCACGTAGAAAACGTAACATTACCCGTGGTTAGCGCAAATGTTAGTGGTAAGTGGTTAGCAGGTGCTTTGCAGGAAGACATATGGAAAAAATCACACTAAGATCGCACAAAGATGAGGTGTTTTCTTTAATCGACTGCAAAGCGCTTTTCAATCTCACCTATCGCACGTTCACTACCTTTTATGCTGTTTAGACTTGTCTGAGAAGATTGGCCAAGCTAGCCTACGCCTAAGCCTAAATTTAAGGCCTCCGCCTAAGCGTCGACAAAGTAGTGAGTAGGCGATACACACGGGGCGCATAGCGCGTTCGAGAAAAACCAATGGACCACCGCCTAGCTGGGCTGAGATAGTTAGGTTAGTTCGCTACAATGACGAGCAGCTTCTTAACGAAGGCACTCATCGACCGACATTGAATGAAACGGACCGAACATATAGCAGAGAGAGAGCGAAGAACGAAATAATAAATACATAGAAAGAAGAAGAGAACGAAGCCTTGCGGGCTTATAGAGGGGGAGAAAGAGAGAAGGGGGAAGAGAAAGAATAAGAGAGAGATAGAGAGAAAAGAGTAACGAGACGGGTGCGGGGGTGTCGCTAGCCGCCCGCCGAGGGATCGATCCCAGAGGCCGCCGACAAAGAATGGTCGCAGGAGACAAGCGGAGTAGGAGGGAGTAGTCGGAATGGAATGCTAGCCAGATCATTAGGCTCGAAATCCCATACGAAGCGACGAATGAACGCGCACACACACACACATACAAAATGCTTCTCCTATTCACTCTCTCTCTCATTTATTCTATCTCTCTCTTTCTCTCTGTATTTCGCGCCCGGACAGCATGCTGGTTTCTTATATCGTCGGCGAACGGGTATTACTCGCTGCCATTGATAGTACACGAGACTTTATCTATGGCAACCTTGCTAAGGAGCAGAGACAGAGCGCTTCCGAATCTCGTAACTTTATTCGAGAATCAAGAATCAGAATTGCATTGCAAGCATGCACTACTTTCTTTACTTAAACTGGAATCGTTCTTAAAGAAATCATTACACCCCTTTAGCTCGGACATCACTACATCTTAACAAGATCGCAAACAATTTGACGACGTTCGAATGAATTCACTTGCCACGCTCATGCACTCTAAGCAACTCTTGTTCCCTAGAAGCGCTATCCGCTTGTTCTCTAGAACCGCAAGCCTAAACTATGTCCACGCCAATAGCAGGACGAAAAGCTCTGCGTTGCAACTGAACAAGCGCAAAGGCGCAAAATTTTTCTCAATTTCAGCCAAGCCGCATGATCAAAATGCAATGGCTTCCGGACTTTGTTCTGCGGACAGGGCAAGACCGCAGCGATACTCAAATGCTTCCTTAGAAGAGACAAGGTTTCCTATATTGAGGCAATCATAGTCAGTAATGGAGGCAGCAAAAGCGCCTAGGATGATGTGCCGGTCGCACGTATTTTAAGCAGCCCGGGCAGTAAGTAGGCGGGCTTCGGCAGATTAAGCTTCCGCCTAGTTTCTCATAAGAGTAATTTGCTGTTCATTTTGATCAAAGAAATACGATTGTATCTTGTAATCTATGTACTTAATTTACAATGCTACTAATCATATGCTTTCGTAGAATATAAATGAACTATTTACTGTAGTATTAGCGACATTCATTCAGTTTTTACTTAGATATCACATTTTACGCGCCTATGTTATGAGCAAAAGACAAATTCTAAAAGCAACCTAAGAGACGGATCAAATCCTAAAGGAGCTAACTGACCGCACGCGTGGGCGAAAAACGCACCACCAGAGAGCGTGCAGTTCGACATTCAGAAGCAAGAGCCAGAATATTTTATACTTAAGCTTCACGT
>NIUQ01005753.1:0-10025 GCA_002796945.1 Plectus sambesii
AAATAGAACTGGTCGGTGAACTGTCCGGTCGGTGAATTATACGGTCGGTGAAATGCCCTAGTCGGTGAACTGTCCAAGTCGGTGAACTGCCATGGTCCCCAATAAATCTGTTGGAGCAGCGTCAGACGCGTTTACGTGTAAACCTGCGTAATCGACTTAATGTTATTTTTAATATACTGTAAGTTGATCAATCAAATTTGGTTTTTCGATATTATAAGTTTAAAGTTATAAAAAGTTGAGAATTTAAGGAAATCGATCCTGACAACTGCACACGAATTGCATTCTTGAATCGAATTCATGAATTATAAAATTCTCTCAGTAGCACTGAATAATATCTTGCACATACAAAGGCTAACCTTAATAGATTGTATTTGACATTGTTCCTGGCATTCGTCCAACGTATATTCCTTGCTGCATGGCGTTTTATCTGTCGATAAGGTAGAGTAGACGAGATTTATTTCAGTAAGGAAATTTCGTTCGCAAGTAAAATCGTAAATGATGACAGAATCCGCAGTTTGCTCGTTGTTTATATGCCGTCGGTTGAGCAAATCTAATGTAACATTACCGCGAAGTGTCCCTCTTTTAATGATGTTAGGAAGAGAGGAATATTTAACTGCTATTTCAATGTAGCCTGTCTGAATAGTCAACTCTGTATGCAACCGCTAGAAATAATTATGAGTTGCATTGCGCCTCATAGCATGGTTTCGGATGTTTTCGTTCAGTGATCGGACGATTGAAGGTTTTGATCGATAAATTTATTGTAGGCTGGACTGAACTATGAACAAAAGCACGTAAACAAATTCCGTCGAAACGTTTCAAACGCAAATATTCACTTTTCGTGCTAAACGTGCCAGTTAAGCAGACAATACTTACGCCGAAATTTGTGTGCCGCTCAATTACTGTTGCTCGTAAGGAGGTAGAACCTTGGTGTCTAACTCTTTGAATTTCTAAAGACTGGGAGTTGAAGCAACTGCTTTATAATTTTTCTCGTTTCAAATTGTATTAGTCTTTATCGATTCAGATATATTACTGATATAATAGTTTGGCCGGGATTGTTAATTTGACTTTGAGTTTATGACCCTAAGAAAAATTAGCCAAAATACCTTCTCCTTTCGTTTCCTATTTGCATACTGAGGTAGCTTTAAGTTCCCGCATAACTTGGCTCAAGGATTGGACAGTGGCGGTTGCATACAGTAGTTAGTGGGATATTTTGTAATGGCATCTCGAAGCAAATTTTTTCAGTATCGACGAATGTCACGCGAGTGAAGTCAATAAACCTGGACGGATGGAACGCTTTCATGGAGAAATTGCATTTTTGCTTGACAATATTGCCCCATTTATTTTGTATTTCATTCATGCTAGCATTTAATGCAGCCATTTTCATTTCAAAAATTTTCATTGTCGATAATAAATCAGAGTCTTTTGCTGTATCACTCACTTGCAGCGTTGATTCGAACTCTGCCATGGAGATAAAGTACGCATGCGCAACGTGAAGTGAAATGTTCGACCAATTACTTCTTATAGTTTCAGCTGAGAAAAGTTTTTCCTTTTCAGTTATACTGTTCAAATAAGTAGTTAAATCCTCATTAAGCGAAGAATTTTTCGTACTGTTCTTATTGTTGAGTTCTCCAAGAAATAAAGGTAAGCAGATAGTAGAGTTTGGGAAGGATATATTTTTGTTATAAATGACTCTCAAATCTGTGACTTTTGATTGGTCCAGATAATCTGCAATGGTGTTGACTGATAGTATAATAGTTACCACTGTTAATGCTACAGCAGATATTGTCCAAATTGTTTTTCCAGCAATAAATCTAGCAGCTGTAGTTTTATTCTTGGTTTTGTCAACATTTATACCCCAAAAAACCAACATAGCCTTTGTACGCCGGCTGGTGGTAAGTGCGCTTCTAAAATGCGAATAATATATATCTTAGCTGAATATGATTATAATTTTGCATGAAACGCATGATTAAACTTGCAGAGAACAGAGCTGTGATTGATGAAGACTTTGTCATAGTCACAAAGCTCAAAGCACATTTTGATATCAAAGCGACGTATACAGACTAACAATCGTGGGTATTGACTGAAAGGTTTATAAGCTGAAAATAAAAAAGATAAGGCTGATTGGGACTATTTAGATGTAAAAAATTAGCCAAGATTTCGCCGAACGTAGAGGCTGGTCAGCAAACCAATGGATAATATTGCGCGTTAAGATTCACTGCTATTTGGTTTAATAGATTATTTTCAAAGAGATGACAATTCACTATTGTGCAACTACAAAATTTGATAAATTAATTTGTGACTATCGACTGGAAAAAGAAACGATATGGATGGGCATATCGAGAAAAGTTGTCGATGAAGAGACAGCCACTAGCCGGCTATTTGCAGAGGGTTCGAGCGAGGAGGCTGCGGCTGTTTAATTTGAGATTTTTTCAGAATTTATGTTGTAGAAGGAATACAGCATGAAAAAGGATGCGTTTTAAGAAATTTTTCAAGTGAGCAAACGAGCCAAAAATGGGCCTCTGCACAGCCTAACTCCACCTTTACAATTTTGGATATAACAATATAACAGATAAAGGGCTCTTGTTTACGATAATATAAATATATCCTCCTATGACTGAAGATACTTTTATCTTAGCTGTTTTGCTGAATGAGCCACTATACTTGAAAAGCAAACAGACCTTTGTTCTTTTTGTGTGTCATTCGCGGGTACCTCTCTTTCGCTGTCCTTGCTGCTGCTTCCATTAGATCGTAAACAAACGAAATTCGTGATAAGGTGAACAATGTCCAAAATATTTATTCCGAGCCATAATCCCACAACTCCACCAAAAGCTCCCATGAAAGATGAATATGTCCACGCACTAGCCTCTTCGAAAACCGGATAATCAAAACTTGCTATTAATAGCGTTACGACCATTTGATTAGATGTGTTGTATGATCTTGTTGAAAGGGACAAATCAAATTTGCGACGTTGGCACGATGCGAAACAGTTTTCTGTATAACAAAGTGAATTTATCATAATATTTTGCATGCATGTGTACGTGTGCAAAAGTTAATAGAGTAATAAAAATATATTGAAAATATTGTGTAGTGCAGTTGAATAAAGAGTGCAAAAATTACTTAGACGGAGGAATTTTTATCCTAGCATATTTAAAACGTTTTGAGAATGGCTGTTTAAAGAGCTAAAAAGAATTTATTCAAAGAAGATAAGAAAATATTTTCGAACAGTTAACTCTCGAAATTTCAAGTGATCTGCGATCGAAATAATTCTCTTTTTGTCACAACTTTTAGCGTTTTGCTGCGGCAGTCGACTAACAATCATGTCTCAGCTTGCCTCGAAACAGGAGCAAAATCGCCATCCCATAAACACTTTAAAGCTTTCTATTTCATGCTTTAATCTCGAACAGTCCGATTTATTTTGACTGTGTTAAGAAATGAAAATTTTCTATGTCGCAGAGTAACATTAGAAATGTTTTGAAATGATGTTGAAAGGTCGAGAGAATATCCTAGTCCCCTCTTGTTCTAATGAGAATGTATCATACCAAAACATTGTTGCATTTCTTCCATACTTTGATATTCGAAAGCTGCATTAACGTCACATGTCGCAAGTTGAGCAAATGTACACTCCTTTATTGACAATGTTTGCGTGGTAGTCATTGGCGTACATTTGCACCACTTTTGGATCTGCTCGCTTCGACAATTGGCTTTACAAAGATCAACAGGAGTAAGGTCGCTGCAGCGGATCTTTCCATGAAGAACTTGTAATGCCTTATACTCAGCGATAATTCTTATCGGCAGGAAAAGGTTTTCGTTTACTTTGGTAGAAAATACTTGATTGTTGTCAACAAGATTAACATCAAGCTGTTCTTTAGCATTGAAGCCAACCAATATCTGAAGCAGTTTTTCGGTTATTTAAAAAATATAGAGGGCACCTTATGAATTCTGACTCAAAACTATTTACCCAGAACTTTAAAGAAGCAGGTGAGATGATATTACATTTAAATCTATTGTATTTAAATCTATTTAAGAGGCGAACAGATTTATAACAATTTAAAAGCTTATTCAATATATCACTTAGATTAAATTGATGCATTTGGGAAGCTTGCAGATCAATTGATTGACGAACAGATTTTGCTTTGCATGATACTCGCAAAAAGAGTTGCCTTCGCAACGTTTGAACTCTTGTGACAATAAATGCAAACTTTTATTATACAGCTCAAGAATGAGTCGTTTGTTATGACTGACTCCTTTATCTCAAACTTTTAATACAGCACATGCTGAAACCGAAAATCCTCGTTAAACGATTGAAAACATGAAATGCTGTATAATGCTTGAGAAGAACGACAAAATTGAGGTTCTGTGATGATGATTCCGTGTTTCTGAACTTATTAGATCCAATAAATTGAGTGAATTAGTTCACAAATTATCTGAAAAGGCTCACCTGAAGGGTGTGTGCCATAGTATCATTTCGAGAATACGGTAGCGAGGCGTGACAAGCCTTTATAGTGATAGTATCCTCAACGGAATGAAAGGGAAAGCTATCGAAATCCACTTGGTAGCAGATTTTATCAAAGCCAACATGCGACACTCTCTGCGGCTTGATTTTCGTTTCTGTCGAATTTGTCGAATGGGTAATATTTAGTGCATAAAGAAATGATATATCGCTGCCAATTTTTTCTCTTAAATCTGCTCTGGTGATGTTTAGGGCATCAAGCCGCTTGTCAAGATAATTCAAAGCTACTGCTAAGTTTCCCGAACTATTTTGAATGCCTTCGTCTTGGAACAGTTTCAGTTGTTCGCTTTTCATGCAGGCAAGGTTTTGAAAACTTTCCACCAATGCCAAGTAAGTGTAAGCTAAGAAGATGACCGGATTTGCCCAGATTTTTTCAGTATCGAGCGCTTCCCCCTTTTCATTTATTTTATCAAAATGAATCCGTAGGGCTTCTTGATAATGTCCGTCCTTGGTAAAAGTCGCTGTCAAATGCTAAAAAAGTAATTTGTTTACAAGGATGTTATAGATACTATCTTCCTTTAAGAGACCTGATAACTAAACCCTTTCTTCCGCTGTTTTTTTATACATTTTTGCAATAAAGATTTCAGAAGATTTTTAGAGTTGTATTTAGTAAGGTGGGGACTGAACAAAATTATTAAAAATTGTAAGTAATTGAGACAACGCGAGGACGGTAGATAATTTCTGGTTTACTTCTAGCAGACATAGTATACGCACCTTTAGGTTGGTTTCGTTCGATATTGAACTCTGGTAATCGTCGAGCTCGCTTGGTATCAACGGTAAGCAAACGGTAGATTTCGGTAAAGCCATTGATGTGTTGTACAAAGTAGAAACATCTGACGAAGTTGTCCCTTGGGCATAATCCGACACAATCACAATACTCGATTGTACCATAAAATATCCAAACACAATTTTTATAATCAGCCAAAAGATTTGCGCTGCTAGCCATTTTCTTGCTTTTCTTTCATCTTCCACGTCGGAGGCATCGAAATTCAGCCAGAAAGCCAGTCTCTTGGTTAGTTTGAAAACGGGGCCTGTGTTTTCAGGAATCACTGTTTCTCGATCACTGTTCACTCGTTGCTCCTCCATCGTTGCCTAAAACATTCATTCAGTACCATGCGCCGGATATCTCATTTTGGAAAGACCTCTCCTGCTATTAAATAGAGTAACACGCGATAATGAATCGAAGGCTCGTTATCAGCGGCCAAAATTCAGCAAGGAATATTAATTGTTTTGATTGTGACGCCTTCAGCAAATCTCTTCCTTGGACTGAGAGATTCAGCACATGCTAAACTGAGAAAACATTATATAAGCGTCAAACATCTCAGGTTCTCAATCATACGAACCACATATGAAAATTATCAAGCCATTGAAAATCAAAAATTTTCAAATCATGTTTTATCTGATTTGATAGTGAGTCACCCTTTATTATTTCTGTTTTCTGTATATTCTTGGGACCTGGATTTTTATCTTTTGACCAAATCCTGTCTCTGCTAATTTGGTCAGGTAGTGATAGCCTCAAGCCTTCCACATCACTGCTTGAACTTCGATGACGACTGCACAACGCGAAGAAAGTCGTTCAGCGATACTTAACAGAGAGTGATAGATAACGAGCAGCTGACGGAGGTTATTAACGAAGTAAAAGGATCGAATCGCATGACATGCGCAGTCAATCCTTTCGCTATCCTCTGATTTCAGTGTCGTGCTCTGTGAGGTAAACTATTTTAATTGATTTGGAGATTCTGACATCATGCTGTTTCAAAATTAGAGCAAGTAAATCGGAACACAACGTGATCAAATGACAGGTTCGCATTCACGAGCGTCAGTGATGCATTATGCATACATCGGGCTCTATTCAAAATCAAAAACTGAAAGCACAGCCATCTGCGAGAAGGCAACGTGCTTTCTCGCAGATGGCTGTGTGACTGAAGAAGAAGAGCGCTCGAAGGAACCTGAGGAAATTCTGAGAAATTTCACTTTTCCAAACGACGATGGATAAACTGTACTCCTTTGCATTTCAGATCTTATTTGAACCGTCAACTTCGATGCAGTTTTGAAGTGTGCCGTTTCGGTCACGTGCGAATGTGTAACTTAATCCAATAAGGATGGAGAATATGTGCTCCTCGCAGACGATTTAAGCCCTCAATATATCGGTTGTAAACAAAAAGCGCTTTACCTACAAAATACCTAATATCTCGTAGTTGAGGGAATATTTCTTGCTATCGTACGCCTGGGGGAAGGTTATGACCGTGATGCGGTTCAACGAATTAAGAGAGGAGGTTTACTGCCGGACAGATAGGTATAATATAGAAGTAAAGAGTAACCGTACTACTTGATAGGGGATTGTTAGATTGGTAGCATACGCAACGGGGATGAGAGCAAATGGACGGTAGGGAAGGACGGAGAAGTGCCGCAGACGATCTAATTGGGTAGGAATAGAAGTGTCGTGAAGCGACTGAGCGCTCGCTTATAACCGGTAGCTCCGAACGGGGGCGACCAATCAGCGGTCGCTCTCAGAAAAAGCGACCAATCGAAGGCGAGCTTCGTCGACTTTCGCAAGTTGACTTTTTTTAGATCAGACATCATTAGGTTCTAGTTAACCGCTTCGCTTGGTTTAGGAAGTCAGCTGACGATTTCATTATGCAGAGAATGCTGGCATCTCTCCGATTTGCCGAGTCCGATCGGCTCGCTCAATTGTGACACTAGCTACATAGACTAATACGTAAATGCAAAAGTCGTGCTCAAGACACCTCTTTTGAAAATTAATGCTACACACTACGGGATGCCATTTCAAATTCTTGTTCGACAGGCTATTGTAAATGTATGACAACTTTAGACCATAACATTTCATGAAGAGTACCATCTCGATCGGTACTTATCTTATCAGCTCAAATGCATTTTGTAGAGAATGAAAATACGCTACGAAAACATTACCCGTAATTCAGTGAGCGCTAACTTACCTCACGCCAAATTAAGACAGTAAGGGTAGATAGCAGGCGGAAACTTTTAAGAAGTGGTGCCCTACCGTATCCTTATTTTTTGCTTAATGTTTTTATCAATAAATTACCGAATCATAACAATGTGGTTTAGCAATAATTGGACAAAATTGTAATGACTGAAGCAGGATTTCAATCTGAAGTCTCCTTAGACATTCAAAGCTGCGCAAAGAAATTAATGTGGCATTATTGCCCCGCGAGATATAATTGAGTCAAGCGAAGCCATGAATGCATGCGTTCATGCAGAAGAAACCAATATCACAACGTCTTGTAAATGAACTGCGTTTAAATTGGCATCTGCTCTTTGATTTTGTGGCAATTTCAGCGTCGCAAATTCTTCGTTGATGCTGTTCCATAATTATCAACACAATTTGTGAATCAGAGCCAGATAATTTTTTTCACCAACAAATGAAATAATATAGTTAGTGTAAAAGGTTAATAATCTCAACATGAGACAAGATACTTGAAAGATAGAAGAAAATATAAGTGCACGTAGTACACGTCATCAAATTTAGTAAACTCTTACTGATCATTCCTCGATGGTACTAAGCGAAAAGCTGCTTGCGCTATTTTAGACACTATATTGACAAAAAATTCCGTGATGATCATGGCGTCCCATCCTAAATAGAAACCAATCACACCGCCTATTGCCGCAGTGATACGATCAAATGTCCATGCCAATTGCTCCTGAAAGGATAAATATAACAAAGCGTGCGAAACTTGTAAAGTTTTGTGGGATTAATAAGGAAGTTCCTTTTCCGTAACCCACAAACGGAGCACTTGGAAACAGGGACCCCAAATCGGAGAAGATCAACAAACTGGCTCAAGTACCGCAAATACGCTACCCTGTTTGATGCTTTGCCTTAAACATGACCTACACCTTAAGTTTCGATTAACCATAGCAGAATTCCTAAGTCTTAGGCTAAAGTAAAGCTTAGACATCATTAATAAGGTAGTGCGCTTGCGAAATTTGGACCATCCATGTCGCTCTAAATAATTAAACAATGGTTCAATCCAAATACATTAAGATCCGAAAACTATCAATCGAGCCGTTCGTCACCTTTACCAAAGCAAGGATCAAGGTCGAACAAGTTTTACAATCTGATTTATACTGAGTATATCTACGTACCCACTCCCATTATGAGGAGTATCTGTGTCTGAACTTCAAGCATTTGAAAAAATGTTTTTGTTTATACCTTGGATATGAACTGATAGATAGAATAGTTAGTATGGTCTTCCGCCAGCTATCGATCTGTTATGCTATCGAATCCCTGTAATTTTTTAATGTTTATTTCGTATAAATATAGCTCACGAGAGAACAAAGCGATTTTTTGTGATGGAAAGGTGACAGCTCAGCTTTATAGACGTTTAAAACTGGTAAAATATAAAAATAGCAGCTTTGTTTGAGCATGAACATGGCCATGCTATCCTTGAATATTTAAAGATGTCAAAAACATTTATTATGATGCGCATGTTAATTTTTGATGAATACGAAACTTTACCTCGAATACAACGTAGTCATACGTGACAACTTTGATCTCAATACTTGTGCTTTCCTGGATTGTTGTCTCTACAGTTGTAGTAAACGTTCGAAAACGCAAATGCTTGCACGAACTTGGACAAGTTTTTATACAACTATAAATTGCGTGCTCAGTTTCATGGAAGGTGTAGTTTCTGCATTCGATTAATCCGCTGAAATATATAATTGATACTAGTCCGAAAAGTAATATTCCCCTAATTTTGGTTATAGAAAGCAATAAAGAGAACAAATTTCAACGAAATAAAAGCACTTCTTAGACGTGGTTAACCTTTGGCGACTGTGATCATGCCTGCGTTTTCCATCTACAGACTCTCCACCAATTCGTTCAACCCCTTTTTTATCAATTTTCGCATACAGTCAACATCGGCCATAGCGACACCCTCAAGCCTCGATTGAAAAAATAGCGCCTACCCTCTAATATACGCCCACCCTCCAATAATCGCCCCCTTCAGAGTGATTAAAACATCCAACGCCTGTGCAGTGTTGTTCAATAATAAACTCCAAAGTCAAATATGATTACAGATAACACTCAATCTTGAAATTTATGAGTAATCATATAAGTTGGAGTGACGATTGAAACAAAGAAATACCCCTCTCTCCAACGAGTGTTTCATTCAAACGTCGATTGAAATAATAGTCGCCCACCCTGCAATAAACGCCCACCCTCTAATAGACGCCCCCCTCAAGCATTGATTGAAACAAGATCATTATGTAAAAAAGGCTTCGATTGGCGGCGATATGCCTTCGATTGGCGCCGATTTGCCTTCGACTGGCGACGATTTGTCATCGATTGGCCCCGATTTTCATTTGATTACTGCCTACGAGTAGAAGCCTTTATCATGATGAATCATGATAAAGGAGTGCGTGCGCTTTTTTCGCTCAATTAAGCACTAAGCTGACAATTCCTATATGGTTCATCTATCGTAAAATGTCTGCGACTTTAAAATAATTAAGATTACATACGTAATCAATACAGTAGAAA
>NIUQ01005754.1:0-10018 GCA_002796945.1 Plectus sambesii
GTTTTTTGCTGAAATCGACTTTTCGGCTCCCATACAAAAAAGCGCGCGTGTGGTGAAGTAAACAAGAACGATGCAGAGCGCTACCGCGCTCTGCTGATTGTCAAAAATTTTCGATCATAAAACCATAAAATCGATGTTTGGTCCCATTATGAAAAGATTCATGCGCGAAATTTAGTCATTCTGCAAATGAAAATTCCCGCATTTTTAAAATTTCCATAAAATGACCAAAAATGGACCAATTTCAAAGGTTAAAGAAAGAAAATGTAAGTCAGAAATCGCTCTATCACAGAGACAGAAAGCCGCATTAGCATTAGTTTGGTTTTCGCGGAGTTACAGCAATTCGAAGTCCAACAGCACTTTTGACTCACCCCGCATTTGGCGCAAAATCAATAGAATTATGACGGTCGTATTTGAACGCTTGGTTACAGAGAATGCGAAAACCAACTATGCTGAAATTTAGAAGAACGAAATTATAACTAACCTGCTACATTCTGGTAAAATTTCAGCAAAATCGGCTGCGTGGTTCAGAAATGGTAGCAATTTAAAATCCACCATAGTTTGTTGACGAACTCTGTACATAAATACGGGCAAGAATTCTAAGATTTTTTCAGGCCGATGAGGAGATAGCACGGATGCGTAGTATACACCAAAGAACGTATCCATAGCGTAACCGTCTGCTTCCACCATCGAGCAGTACAAACACTGTTATATTTTTTGCTGTTTCATTTGTGTATTTCATGCGATGTTATTTATTTTATGTCTATCTGCAACATTTCTGCGCATTAATTTTCCGTCGCTGTAATAATGTTACTTAGGAGGCTCTTGATGCAACCATGGAACATGTCGCAGTCTCTGCTGCTTCTTAACCGTCACCTGTCAGGCGGACGGTGTTGAAGCGAAAAGCTCAGTACAAGGCAACCCCGCTGTCTACACCAGCAGCCAAAGAAATTCAACGGCTTACCACGGTACGATATTGACTTTTAAATAAATTTTCTAATGCTAAAAGGATAACCGCAATACGCCCCTAACAATGAGCCTGTTAGAGAGTCAGCTCATGACTCCTCCATATATTTAAATACCCGCTAGGTTATAGCACGAATACATTGTACTGTACGGTATTATGTCATTGTGCTATCGCTATCCAAAAATGTATTCATTCAGTTGTCTCATCTCTGCTCACGTCCTGTTGTATTCTCTCTCGATCCTCTTCTATCACTTGCTATCTCGCTTCTCTATAAACCTAGTTCGCACGTATTCTTCCGCCTCGCATCCCAAAGAATATATGTCAGTCAATGACTTAACAGAGCCCCTAAACCATAAAGCTTGCTACTAAGCAATTCTTTCAGGCTACCAAAACGAAAGGTTGCGCAGCATCCTCAACCATTTATGGTTTTCCGTTGACAACTGCTCCAACGATCCAGTCCGATGGCAAGAGCTGTTTCGCAGCATCATTCATCACATTGCCAACGAACATAGCTGGAAGGAGGACCAGTCTTTTCTGATAGTATTCGAATGCTGTCACGCTCAGTTGTCGGCAGAAAAAGTGGCCACCACGGGATGGCTGTCCAAGCAATCGGATGCCTACAAACGACTCTTCGCCATTTTGACCGATAAACGCCTTCTCAAGAACGTCGGTAGAATCGCCAAGAATTTGACGACATCAGCAGTTGAGAATTACCACAGCGTCCGACTAACATACGCCAGCAGACACAAAGCCTAGTAAGCGAAATTTGCATACGTTACAACAAATTTTCAACTACATGTCAGTATATCTGTCGCAAAATTATATTATTCCAAACCCTCCTCACATTTCCAATGCTTGAAAACAGGATAAATAATAATAATAATCGTTTAGTCAATACGCGAGTTATCGCATGCGTTCCCAGCTCGCCATCCTTCATCACAACTTCGCGTCACTGGTCTGTAGGCGTAAGCCTACTAGTTCGAAAGCGCGCGCACTGACGTGAATGACCGGCGTCTCAGCATGACGCATATTTAATGGAATGATTCTGTGGGATGGTATTTCTGGTATTTCATGATTGCGTGATCATGTTGTGTGTTTGGTGGAAAGGAGGAGGAATGTTGGTCCCAGTTTTTGGGGCACAGGCTGCCTATTCTCGGAATAAAGAAAGGATGATGTCCACTAGACGCTCACAGGTCAAAGAACAAGCTACGACCACAGCCGGCAGCATCAAGCGCAAGATTGCCTACTCAAAGGTTGGCGACAACTGGATAGACAAGACCAAGTACATTTGGCCGACCGTTGAGTGGAAGCGCGGGCTGCTGCTGGACGTGCGCATAGAGCGACAGAACTTTCTCACCACGCACATCGACCGGACGCTCATTTTCCCTAACATCCCGGCAAATGCAGCACCGTTGCCGCGACCGACTGACGAGAGAATGGAAGAGCTGCTCAGCAGTGGATCGGACGTCTCTGAGATCTCTGAGAGCGACAGCGATTCGTAGGGCAGAAAATCCCAGAATGTCTTCATTTACATTATGCTTATGTTTCCTGTCTAATACATCGTTGTTTATATAAACATATACATGTCCAGAAAAGTATAGACATTCTACAATCAAATTCATAGTTTCTTACCACACAGTATCATCCAAAGCAGCATAATATAATTCCACTCTGAGCACGTGAGTAATCGTCAAGAAAAGAGTGTTTGAATCGCTTGACTGCATTCGCCATTTGGTTGTCTAGAGGCGACTTTCGGGTAAACTGCGTCCTAACATTCGACAGAATCTAAACTTCCCACGTAATCAACGAAACAGCATTGACTAAAAGACATAAAATCATACGTTTCCGATTGTCCTTCAACGCCGCCTTCTACTGTGGTGCTCTTCTGGGTGGTTCGCCCTCTGCGCGTTATAGCAGTCAGAAGATCTTGAGCGGCAGGTTCAAATTGGTACGGCAGGATAGATGGGATGGCACAACCGTCAAACGACAAATCATTCCACCTCTCCACATTAACACTATTACCTAAAATAGAATGACTTTACATATAAAAACCTCTCTTTCGCTTTGTTTTATACCTATCGTTCACCAAACAATAAAGTTCATAGATTCAGTTCACGGAATTCTGCGCAGCTGCGCAAACTTATTCGTCTAAACATAACACCGAATATTTGCATTCGTTCAATTTTTTACCCTATTTAAATCGCTTGACTGCATATCATTCGTACAGGCCGCATTTCACAGCGTACTGAAGGGTCCCGCAACGAAGTATCCACCGAAGTTCATACTGTCGATTACGTTCCGTATCCTCTACACGTCGAACAAACCTTTAGTGGGTTCTCTTTCCAAGATATTTTGACTAATTGACGTTAAGTAATAAACAGGCAAATTTCTTTTAATCACCTTGCTGGAAAAATCACACATATAACTTCAGCCGTGCACTTCGACTTATCACTAAATGCGACCTCTGCTTAGTGCACACATCTCTCGATTAAATGCTACTGGAAGAAAAAGGTTGAGCATTACGCCTTCACAAATTTAGATAGTATGCTGATGTCAGAGAAATTCTGGAAAGTCCTTTGATCGATCTGTCTAACATCATTACAAAGACTTGCTTCGCCGTCGAAAGTACATCGAAAATTCCAGAAGTGCGAACAGATTTGGTCATGCGATCACAAGAAACGCATGGAAACTCTTTCACATATGCCTCATCGAATTCATGATACCTGATGTTTGACGACGAATGTATACGCTGCATTATTCTCATACGGTCGAAAACTTGTGTGGCTTATTTTAAGAAAGATCTGTTGGGCAATAACACCTATTAAATGCGCACGGTCCGAAACCTGCGATCTGTAACACAGTTTGAGGCCTATGAAGAATTGCATTGGACAACAGGACAAATTAGGAGCAGAGGATGGTGCGCGCAAATGACCCTAGCCCTTGCTCTTCTGTGAATCGTTTCTTCATTGGTGATTCGGGAAGCTTCTAATATGCACGTACACCAAATATTCCTTATTCTGTTAATACAGTATTCGCAAACTGAATCATAAATCTCGGCCAAATTGTAGTCGGAAACGTATTCAACCGAAATGCTTGTTCAGTCAGAACGATTAACGCAGTGTCGAAAGCCGATGACGTCGTTGAATCATTGTAACTGAAGCGATATTTAATTAGTCTTTCATGCACACCATTCTCTGCTCCTAATGAGTCCAGTAGATTAGCTCAATTCAGCTCTTCATGCGTCTAAAACTGTAGAGCAAATCTGAACATCCAAACCCTACGCCTACTGCCGTCAATACCTTCGTACGGCTCTCAAGTACTTAAATCACAACTACTGTAATCGCATCAGATCACCGGACGTCGGCTTAACCAACGCTCCATCGTCTCGACTTTGCGTCCATACGTGAGAGTGATTTTTTAAAGGTGGACAACAGTTCACGTCTTACAGGCATAAGCCGGGAAACTGGGAGGGATATGTAACCAATAACCAGACGATGTTCTATACCGTCTGCGTAGCAGTAAATCATCGTTTATGAATATTATCTATACTGTTTATACTGCTTATTAATTATTAACTAAATTTTAAAGATATTTCAAAAGAATGATTTCAATAATGATCTGAACCTCGTTAACCAAATTTCAGATTGAGCATGGCCAAGTTCGCAGCAAGAGACTTTGGAGAAAAACTTCGAACAAAAAGCCAGCGCAATGCTAAAAGAATTGCTGAGAGATTATTCAAAGATATTAAAAATGAAAACACAACGGGAAAAGTGCTTTGGGTAGTGGAAAAATTGTTTTGGGTGATAGTTTATCTTACGGGAATTGTAGTGACCATCTTAAGTTGCATTGATCTTTATGATGATTACCGAGATAATCCACTGTCGGTCACTACCGAACTAGTTCAAGTTGATTCCATAACACCACCTGATATGACTGTTTGTCTGCCATTTTTCAATACGGAAAGGATGATTAAGTTCTGGTTGAACTACGACTATTTGTCTGTGATTGATCCATGCAGGCATGAGCCGAGTGCGAGCGCCGAGCCTTTCACTCTTGCTGAAAAGATCAAAAGCATCTTTAATCATACGGTAAGGAAATCTATTGTATTGTACTTCGCAGCCTCTGATTAAGTAAAAGTTAGGTGCAAAGTTTAATTTTTGAGGCAATTTACACATCATGATTCAGTGTGTTTGTAAAATGGACGAGTATGAAGCATATATTTCTTGGTCATTGCTCTGAAACCATTCCAAATTGGGATAAAACCTTTTGAGCACCATGTTAAGCCCTAACGCTCCAAGAGAATGAGCCAGGATTATTTAACTGTTGCATTATTGAACATATGGTTTACCAAATTAAGGGTCAACATCAGTGACGGAAACTGTACTGAGAGCAAAGGTATCGCTGAGGCTGTCGATTATGAATGGTGAAACTGAGCACGTATTCGTAAAAATTCATTTCTTGTGAAGTGTGTATCCCCATGAGATGCATGAGGTGGACATGATCTGTCCAAATTATCACCCGCATTACAAACAGCTGGTGCATTAGTAGGGAGGGGCAAGACCCTCACTTTACTGGCTACCCTCTCGGCTTTTACTGAATTGATTTTCCTTGTGTTCAGGTAATCCAAATTTGCCTGGCGGCTGTGTAAAGAGTTCCATCCCTTTATATTTATGTTTTTGCTGAAGACAAAGCTACGCTAAAAAAAAATTTCTTGGTAAAGCTGGTTCGATAAATTAGTATTCAATAGAAATAGCGTAGATTATTTTTAATTCGTAGTAGTTTACTTTTGAAGCACAAAAAGTCAACGAACCTAAGGTGGCTAAAATTGCATTAAAAGTGCGCTAAGTTCCAAAACGAAATCAGTTTAACTAAGTCTCATAAAACGGGAAAAAATATAAGTATACGTCTCTTTCATTTTTATGAACTGATCCCTGGGTTTTGTTATCTAATTTCTCCGATGCAAAACACTGTTCTAATATTTGAGAAAACATGGAAAGAGGCGCAAGAAATGATCTGGGAACCTCCTTTGCTCTATGTTGCACAGCAATATCTGGCAGCAATTTACGAAGCTGAATTTCTTCACGCGTACAACAACGAATATTTGATCGCTGATATGCTTAGTGGAGCAACAACGGATAATACATCGGAAGCGATTACTGACAGTTTGATACCAAAGATGAGGGAATGGAATGTGACAATCAATGAATTCAAGAAAACATTTGGGCAGAAATTTCGGGATTTCGTGCCAATGAGTATGACTTTACTTACTGACAGTAGATTGATAGACGAAATGAACAACGTGAGCCAAAACGTTGCTTTTATCACTAAGAATCAAGTTTGTTACAAGATCGGTCTCTCCAATATTGCCCTTAACTCGAGCGCATACTTCAATCTTATAGTCCACGAACGAAATCTTCGTTGTCACAATCATTACGATCACGACCAATTTCTTTTTTTAAATATGTTCTGGACGTATTTACAAAATCCTCGGAAAGTCATTTCACAATTTTTTCCATATTGTCGCTGCAAGCGCACAAGTCAAGTTGAAAACTGACGGAATTTTTATTAAGTCTTTGAAAATTGTACAAAAATAATTATATTCTATGTTGAAGTTGCTGAGATACGGTCGAAATAACACAGCATACCGTTTCCAAGAGCACCGAGAATGTCATGTTTAAATTTTCGCATATTCTTCAAAACTTCTAAAGTCTAACTCGAACAAGGTGACAAATATACAGTGAAACCCGGATAAGTGCACACGTTCTCCATGCCCCGAACTTTTGTACTATGTTTTGTACATGATCTGAACCCGGATAACTGCACAACCCGGATAAGTGCACAATATTTTCTTGCCGCATCGATGTGCACTAATCCGGGTTTCACTGTATGTCGAGATGTAGGTTAGAAAGGATGCAATTTTTCGATTCAGAAGTGAAGAACTATCGATTTCACGCTACATCAATTTGATGGAACATTTTAATTTCGAACTATGCTTATGTGCACGTCATGTGGAATGTCCAGGCAATATTTCTGACTGACCGCCGTGAAAGACTAAATTTTTTGCATTGAGAAAAAGCACATTGAAATGTGTGATACTAAAATCGTAATTAATCAACAGTAAAATTTTGTAGATATAGTTCATACTTCTTGCCATTTCAATTCTGAAAACGTAGCTGCGTCTCCAAAATAGTGAAATGATCCATCAGATTAATATACAGGGTGGGCCAGTAAAAACTGCTATGAACTTTGAACCAATGCTAAAATCTTTGAACCAATGCTGTTCCCCCAGTTTTTATCGGAACAAGCTCAAATCTGTTACGCATATATCATAGTCACTAACTTAAATGCTGTTGAAATTTCGTGTTCATTGATAGTGAATGTCTGGGTATATGCACATTTTTGTCATCTTCAGAGGCAGCGCTTTCGCTCGTAACTTCGATCAATGATTAAAATTTATCCATTTTCCAACACTGATTTGCAAGAAAAGGTCATGGTGCACAACCTAAAATGATTATTTTCGATAGATTACCACTTCAAATACCCACACCCTCTCGCTTAACGCACAGTTCGAGTTGCATGCGTAGTGCTTACCATCTGTGAAGCTTTTGACAAACATGTGCATAACACCAGACATTCATAACCAGTCAATACGAAATTTTAACAGCGTTTAAGTTAGCGACTAAGATACATGTGTACCTAATTTTAGCTTGATTAGATAAAATCTGGGGGAACAGTGTCGATTCAAAGATTTACAGTATTCGCTTGCCCATCCTGCAGAATAGAGTAGACAGATCTTAACTTTTAAATTACAAATTTCATCCTTTTCAAGCTGCATTTTAACTCAAATTTTACCTTATTTTGAGCTTGTTCTAATTATTTTTGGAGTATGTGCGACAATTCCAACATAAAATGCTCGCTGCCTTTCATAGGAGGCGATATGCTGTGTTTATTCGGTCATATCTCAGCAAACATTAAATCGAATCAAAATATTTTTGCAGTAATCTCAAACATTGAGTATTAATTTCGCCAAGTTTCAGCTTGATCGGTGCACTTGCAGCAATATCATTCAAAAATAAAGTTGTGATATGACTTTATAATGTTCTCTTTATAGTGGTAAATATATTAAATATTTCTATGGACCAGTTACAGGTAAGTCAGTTTTTAGTAAGCGCTTGATATATTGATTTTTTGACTTTTAGTTGACTTCAGCGGAAAGGAGAGAGCAGGGAGTATTCAATATGAATACGATGAAATGTTCATCGCTCATACCAACCGTTACACGGTACTCTCAATGAAGCCCGTAATGAAGTATCAACATGAGCCCGTTGTCAGGGGCGAAGTGATGTGTTCTAATGAAGAAACTATGGAATCCTGTCAAGCCAAATGCCGTAATCAAACGTAAGAGGAGAAAACATATAACTTATTATTTTAACTGCGACTTGCGTGTCAGTTTAAGGAAATGAAGTTCACCTTTTCGATTCTTTTATGTATTTATAACTTTTATTTTGTTCAGAACGCCCATTTTAATACGCGCTTGACCTTGTAGTCTTGCGAAATACCATATCTTTAATCTTTAACATGAATTCTTCTAAATAAATCACTTCTGGAATCAATGCAAAGCAAAGAACTATCTAACTGATCAATACAGGTTAACTCTTGATTAAAGCAAAACCGTCAGTCTGTCTGATTGTCTGCTTATTTTCCTGCACGCCTTATGTAACTTGGTAATAGTTTCTCTTGTTTTTGTGATTCGAAGGTTTCGATATTCTTTATCTAGTATACTCATGAGTAAAAATTGTAACAGATTTCCCTTAAGAAATCATCCGTTTTAATTGCAGCATACAAACGCTCTGCAATTGTACACCAAGTTCAGTGTCTGCTGAGGAAGAATTCGAGTTAACTGATCAAAGAGAATGCAAGTTTGGAGAATATGAAGGCTGTCTTCTGAATTATACGAGCGCAAATGGTAATGAATTTTTTGCATTTGTAATATGATGATTCAAAAAAGTGTCTAGAGATGAGCATTTTTAACATTGCTTGCGTACAAAAGAGTTGGGTAGTTTTAATCGATTATGCTGAAGATTTTGTGAGAGTTTTTTAGTATCACTGAGTCAAATGAAAGCTCGTTTAAGACATTCACTTATGTACAAAGCAATCGTCTGATCAAAATTAACTTATTTAAAACACGCTCTCGATGGTTTCGAAAAAAGATGAACATTTAAATGGGAAGAACGGTGAAAAATTATTTTTTGATATATTGACAATTCGAACACGCTGATTGTCGCTGCGCATTCAGTTTTTTCTAATTCGATCTCCATAAAAAACTTATAACCCCCTAAAGACTTGCTCACAGTGTAAGGATACGGAGCGTAATCAACAGTATTTAGTTTATAAACAATTCGCTATGAGACAAGCATTGCGCTATGAAATGCGTGTCGTATAAAATAATATGCAGTCAATGCAATTCAAAGCGCCTCCTTTAAACGACAAGAACACATGATACTTTGGTAAAAACCATTTCATGCATTTGCCGTCCAGGTGTCACTAGGATAGCTTTCACGCTGTTCTAGTTTTGATCGCGAGGCGCTGCTCTGTCGAATTCAGTTACTAGCGACGCCTAGGCGGCAAATGCACGAATAGTTTCAACCAAAGTACCATGCATTTCATGGCGTAACGCTTGTCTCGTAGCGAAGTGTTCATAAACTATATACTGTTGATTACATTCCGTATCATTACAGAGTGAGCAAATCTTTAGGGGGTTATAGCTTTTTATCGAGATCGAATTAGAATAAAACTGAATGCGCAGCGATAATTAGCTTGATCGACTTGCCAGTATATCAAAAAATAATTTTTCATAGTTCTTCCCCTTTCAAGCTGACAGATAATGACGAAAAATAAATCAATTTAAAAGATTAAAAAGGAAAACCTAAGTTAGAAGTTGCTTTGCATTATGATATCATCCACATTGAATTTGGTTGTATATTACCGAAGTTATTTTTTATCAAATAACCCTATCTGAACTTATGTAACAACCTTATACAAAGATGAGATTGT
>NIUQ01005755.1:0-10069 GCA_002796945.1 Plectus sambesii
TTTCATTCTGGGGGCAGGTTCGATCGAAATTTGGGGGCAGAATAAATCGAAATCTGGGGGCAGATTCGTTCGATTTAGGGGGCACGTTATATTTAAGTCCTTCATTTCTCATCTTTAGCATGCTTCTCCTTTCACCCCAGTTCGCCACTCTTGCAATTCATTTGGCCAACCCTGCATCATATTTCGTCATATCGCAGTTTTCATATGAATAGACTTGTCATTACTAGCTGATATTGTTCAATCACTTTATTTTCTGTAATATGAGTGAAAACGTCTTCAGTAAGCGTCTGATTGTGACCTCAGTGACTGCGACGCCAAACACAACCGAGCATTTTCCCTTTATTTTAGGAAGGGAAATAAAATATAGAGATATTAAAATATTCAAGAGTAAAAGGACGTGACACATGAGATGCCTGGAAAATTTTTATCATCAGAGCCTCTGCTTGCACAGACAATACTGCACAGGTCTTCTTTCGTTGATGGTCCCGATGCTGGATCAGTTCTTAAGTGTTGGTCGAATTCGAGTTCGCAACGTTCATTTTTTACGCAGTTTCAAGAAACGCAGCTGACTAGAAGGTCATCGATATCTATATCAGTGGCTGCGATGTTTCTGTATCACAACAATCGAACATGACCGACGTACAGACCACGATATTTCTGCCAATATTAAAGATGCCGATTGTTAATGATTTTTACTGTTCTCTCCTATGTGCAAACAAATCGAACCACGAAGAAACATTATTATAACAGCACCAAATGAGACACTAGCAGTGATCTGTTTGTTATCGCATGAGAGTAAGCTGCATTTACTTGGCGTAATGCTGTTCGTACAGTAGCATACAAACTTCTACTAATCTCAGTTCCTCTTCATTAACTTACAATGTTGCATACGGCCTAACTACTCAGAGTTATCAGTGCTGAGGGTGAGCGAGTAATATTAAAAAAACCATTTTTTGGTTTTTGATTTGTTTTGCACTCAAAACTTAATCTCTTTTGACAACAAACATATCAATCATTCATCTGTTGTCCGGTTCTACTCACCGCCTTTCCTTGGGCGTCGATCATTACACTAAGATCAGAGAGATCACTTTGTACTTGTAGTGAAGGACAAAATTAGACTCATGACTGTTTTTACATCGCATCAAAATAGGTACCTTCCCAGGAAATCTGTGTTCTTCCCGGGAAATCTGTGTTTACACCGGTGGAAAGAATAAACAAAACCGGTTATCATTTAATGAGATCAGAAATATGTTTCAGGTTCATTTCATTCAGAAAACAAAAAAATCACGTGCTATTGTTTACCCCAAGTTGAGTAGTATTTAAGCAGCGTGGAACAGTCTTTACCGAAACAGATTCTTCTGTGTTCTCTACATTCTACTTGCAAGCTCTTGTTTCTCCGAGGTATGTCTATCGCTGTAGGGATCAACGAACCNGAAGTTTGACATCGCCTGCTCGCGCGGTCAATCTCTCGGCTGCAACGCTGGCGGACAGGGTCAGAACTGCCGTTTCTGCGGCAAACCAGGCTTACCCCGCTGCTAAGAGTAAACATGCGATGTGATAGCAGTGCTAAAACTAATTAGTCGATAGTTTTATTCCTTACGCAAATTAAATTGCATAATTCTTGTTCGTGTGAAGGATGGAATTATTGATTTATCAGTCGCATCATTGCTTAGCGGTTTTTATAGAAAGAAACACCTGCAACAACTTCAGTACCCATTTCATTGTTTAATATTGCAAATATCGCCATTTCTATTATCGACTTCTGCTTACTGTCTGCTGAACGTGTACTCTTATGTATGTTATGCAGATATGTATGAATGTAACAAATAAAAATCTTTAAATGCAAAGACTTATTTGTGCTCAGAGTAGAAGCCTAAGGTATTCTGAGTATAAGGGATAAAGCGCGAGTATAACTTTTTATTTCAGCTCTAATTTTAAAATTGAAATGGTAGTGACAATTCAATAGTATTCATTAACAAACAGAATTCTTTTGAACTTTCAAGATAATAATTTCATGTAGCCAAACAGTTAGTCCCACAAAATTGGACTCGTGTGGTTACACTGGGAGGCGTATAAATTGCTACGCACAATAGCAAGCCTTTGTCATCTTTGTAAGTTAGACAGGCGGTATCCATTGGTCAACGCTTACTTATATACTGCCTTTTGGCACTCTTTTCTCGCTTCCTAGGAGCCTCATTGAATGTTATTTCAATTAGTTCAATGCATTATCGTCTATTTGAGATTGAGGAGTGCAATTTTCCCCAACACTCGCAAATAAACGACTGTCATAGAATTGTAAAAACAACGCCTCTATGTACCTTTTGTTTATTTGAAACTGAAGGGAACTTGGAGATCGATGTGGGAAGCATATAAGTGAATTACATAAGATATCTAGAGCTTTGCGCAACTCTCAGCATTACATCTACTTATTCAATGAAAAAACACTGTCACAAAAAAAATAAATAAGCCACAAATTATGGTGAAAATCATCAAAAATGGAATAATATTTCACAGTTCAGCGATGTCAGCGGCGGTAGCAGTCAGGGCGGCAACAATCTCCCTACCAATGGCGAGTGCGAGCGGCGGCGGGACGGCGTTTCCTACCTGCAATTATTAAACGAAAATGACGATTCATTCGTACCATAACTGAAAATGGGATACTATCTTAAGTTTTGGAAATATTAAAGATTTATTTAGCTGGAATTTGCAAACACATGTATTCACTGACGCGAAACGCCGTAGTACGGTACAAAATTGTCAGTAAAATAAACGGTGGATTTACGATGAGCTAAGATCAAAAAACTTCACTTTATGGTTCCCTGAACTTATGAGGAAATAGCTGTAGAAATAATACTACAGCATCGATCGGATATGATAATCTTGTAATAGCGATTATTAAATTACAGCCAATCATCAAATTTCATATTCTACCATCACACACGAACGCGCCAGATTTAATGCCAAGCGCATTTCCAGCACAGTACAGAATACGACCCAAAAGCGCTGCTAGCCGAGACGAAGCCAGATGAGACAATATAATGCTTAGAGGGATGTTACTCTAACGGTAAGCACCTGTTCATATTGGGCGTTTACGGAGATCGGCGTCGTATCGGAGTCGAACTTGAACGTGTCCGGGAACCCTTGGCCGCGCGCCAATTCCCGCACTGACAGAAGACGATTCTGTTCGGGATGCAGCACTTGTCCCTTAAAGAAGGTCATGTTTCATAAATGCCACAATTCACTTCACACTACTTTAAATAAAAATTGAATTACAATTTATAAACTGCGCCTTGTTGAACAAACTATTTATCTAAACGGTTCACTAACGAAGCGTTGATATTACTTTGACAGAGCCTATCAGCTTAGAATGCGATTAATTAATCCAAGCATTTTCTGGCTCCACATTCTGATGAATAAGTTATATACGTGTTACGGTGTGGAAACGCAATTGGAATGGTTTGTATACAATAATTGCCAATCATCTTACACACGTGGCACGCCCCCAAAGCTGGGCGAAGAAAAACAGAATGCTGATGGATCGTGAACTTAGTCTCGCTAGACAATTCTGTATCAAATAATGTAAATAACAAGTGAAAATAGCGTTACATTATTAATGAATAATAAAAACAAACTTGTTTGTTGAACGGATTTGGCACAGTAACAATAGTTTGAAAGACGCCGTGGGGGTAGGGTCGACCGAAAAGTCCAGCCCACTGCTGATAGCGGGAGCCAGTGTGCGGCAGCGCGGCCGGGATGAGGGTGTTCTTCTGAAGGCTTCGCTCCTCGCGAGTGCACTGCTTCTGTATGTGCTGGCACGCGCATACACCGCGCCCCGGCACCAACTTGGCCCTATTCGAGAAGACGATGCCGGCATGCGTGTACTTCCTGTAGTGTTACACGGTATAAATGATTACAAGATTAATCCCGATTCCGAAATTATGTTAACGGGGCTTTGCGAGTCTCCACGAAAACTGATCAAGCCGCTAATCTTTGCAAACATAATATTTTCAGCACAAGAAAAGTAATTTTCCGCATAAAGGGGAAGAAGAGCTTTGCATGCATCCGTTTCGCTACTAGTTCTAGCACTTTCCGCGCCCACACGACTTTCGATAGTCGCCTCATGCCTATCTGTGTATATCTATAGTTTAAATGTTGATAAAAATTAGTAAAACAAATAACTTACAATATGTCAGTACACTGGCCATTCTTCATCTCATACTTGACGTTAGGCAGGAGGCGCCAATCGGCGTACGGTAGTTCAGTTGCCTTTGGTACATTGTCTACGCGCGCTTGCTGTAGCCAGTGCGACTTTGGAATCACGTGATTGCGCGGCTGTAAATATAATCTTCGCTTCTGAATAAGCTAATTATTAATGTGATTATGATGAATTTAAAACGGCTTTTAAACCTTTTCGCTGTGAAGCGACACATTTAGAGCATATCTGGCGCCTAAGACGTACAAATCATTCGTGGTGAGATTCAGTAGTAGGATTAAATTGCAAAAAATTAAAATGATTGCTGTAGGACGCTAATTTTACGCCATATACTGTTATACAAATTCCTTACTCGCACGCAATTACAATCAGGTGAAGGTACGGCTCTGACACCCTTAAAAGGCAACTCGGTGTCGACAGAGACAATCCTATTACATACCGAAGTGGAAGGGTCAGTCGGCTTGGTCACTTGAACGACGAGGGCGTCGGTGGTGATGTCGCTGATCGCTTCGTGAACTGTCGCACCGCGGTAGGGAGCGCTCGTTGGGTAGTCGCGTAGCTGCGGGCGGTCGCCTCGGTACTGAAACACGCAAGGCAATCAGCGACTATAGCTGAGTAGTCATTTTGTTTGATCTATCAGCGTGACCCATGATAAATATGAAATTTGGTACACAACTGATACTGCAGTGCACCGGGCATATTTCGAGTATCGAATTACGGGATAAGAGACGAAGACATACGGACGAACGAACGAACGAACAGACCGCCATGAAGTATGGTGTCCGCGAAGTATAGTATCTCGGACTCGGACGAGTTTTACAACCAACCCAGTCAGACATAGCCGCATAAATATGAAATATATTATCCGTCCAGATACCCGAATAGCTTTCGCCAAAAAAATCTGCGGGTATTACGAGAAACAATGCGATATATAGAAAAATTAAAATCTTGCCTACACAGAATTGATAACTGGTCGACGAGAAACCGATATTCCCCCCAGAAAAGTTTAGGGTAATTAATTACGACGCATCGCTCTATGAGGATTTCAGGTTACGTCCGCAAAATTGTGAAATCCAACCAGAACCGATAATTTTCGCAGATCGACCCGCATTTATCATAGGCACAAAATTAACGAAGCGCACCAATTTGCCGTTGATTTTTAAATGGGTGTGGTGGTCGGCCGTGCCCTTCATGACGTTGACCGGACAGGTCGTCGTCGGCTCCGGCCAGTCGGGCAGCTTCTCGCCAGGAGCCGCCGCCATAATCAGGATTCTGCAATTAAATAAGTACAGGACAGATCACGCAAGTGTTACCTATTCCCACTACATTTTATCACTAGGTAGGATCGGTAGGATTTTTTAAATATTGAAGTTCACAAATCTGAAAGATCTAGTTTCACAAAAATTGAATCCATCATCGCGTCGTCATGCTTGCGTGCAGATTTCGACCGCAATTGATCATTAAAGTTGAAATAGTTTACGGTCAAGCGCCCGCCATAGTTTACTATAAAACAAAAATGGACCAACCGTCGTCGATCCTGAGGAACGCCGTGAAGGGCGGCCTGCAGCTTCCGAACGGTCACCTGATAGCCGATGGCGCGAAGCGCTTCCGATACCACCGACAGCACCTCGGCGCGTTCGTCCTCCAATGGTTTCTCAGCATCTTTCAGTCCCTAAAACTGGGCTACAGAGCTGCAGTGCTTTTTCAACGACCAATAGGATAGGATGAACGTTCAAAACAATGCCTAGAGTACAGACATTTCAGCCGTGTAGCGCCGTAGGAGGCTATCCAAAGTTTATACATAATGGGGGCTCAATTAACTATTCAGTATACAAGCACATAAACGTAAAAGAAGAAACTAACCGTTTTGACAGTCATCGCCATTCCCGACACGTTCTCCATGAGCACCAGTCGCGGCCGAAGATTGTCGATCGTCGCCAGGAAGGATGCAACGAGAGAGCGCTCAAATAGGATGTCATTTATAATGCGCAGAGAGTCACAAAAAGGCGTTATTTTGAAGACGAAACGCTAATCTTGAGAGACAAATATGGGCGCGGGTAGAAATATGGTACAAACTATACACTCCTAAGAGGAACATTTTTGCGCTCTCATCTCACTCTTTCGGGACTGAAATCGGCTTCCTATTCTTATGTGTCCCCCAGTAAATAACTCCTTGTTATATTGTCTAAACATTCATCTTCCGACGAAGTACAACACTAATAAGAAATTATATTGAAGGCAATCGCAAAACGAAACACGATAAAGAGTGCATGTAAGCATTAGGTAAGCTGAAAGCGAAAGGACGACGGAGCATTGCACGTTGCATTGCATGTTAGCCCAAAAAGCGGCAGCAGGTCAAAAAAGACGACCAAAAATTACGCAGAATTTCAAATTTCAGTGCAAAAACGAGTATATTCGAACACAGTAAAAGGAAGTCGCGCTTTATAATGCGAAAAAAGTTACCTTCGTAGTGCTGGCCTTCTCGTGCTTGGCCGAATTCATGCCGCTGAAGCCCTGGCAAGGCGGTCCACCACAGATAAGATCCACATCACCGCGTTGAGGGTATCGTTGACCGGAAGCGTCGCACTTTTCTCCTCTCTGAAAACATCCCAAGAAAACATGAAAACCTCAAAAATCGAACCTATTCACTGGTTAATGTAAAGTTTGCAGCGTATATCAATAGCTATTGGATAGGCTGCATGCGTATGAAATGTGATTATTATGGAATTATTCGATCCACCTGTTCGTATCAGTTGTCATACTTTTACACTTACATTTCACCAAATATCCGAAGAAATCAACCGCGCTGACATCACTGCTGATCCTTAACCTATTGCTAAGATTAAATTTGGACCCGTGACAGTACCTGCATTCGCTCGAACATCACATTGACATCTGTATGGAAGACGGTCGCGCTGGGGAAATTCCGTTTGTACACTTCTGCATGCGATTTGATAAACTCGACGGCGTACGACGCTTCGGTCAGACCCGCTGCGTGAAGTCCTTGCGACATACCTAAATCAGGGTGAAAGATTAACAGTCAAGCCTCTCAGCGAGCATCGTAATCAAAATTTTGCATCGAATAGAGACGATAAAATGGAGTAACATAGAGGAATATTTCAACTGAAACACAATTTTAGTAGTATAAAACCAATTTACTGCTAATCAAGGATTGACAGCAAAGGTCAGAGCGCGTCGTTGCACAGTTATAGTTGTACTGATAAAGAAACGACAAGAACTCCAAAGAACCAATTAGTTACAACGATATTCTACCATCATATTATAAGAGAACATAATCGAAAACAGTTGGCGCTTTTTTATAAAGATATTTCTTGGAATAAGGTGCGTTATAGCCGATTTTATAACTGAATATGAAAAAGAGTTTTCTTTTACAAGGACCATTTGAACAGCTTCTCCAAGGCCGTTTTGTAAAAGCCCACTTGCACTAGCAGCAAAGTTAAAATAATTCTTATGACCCTATAAAAGAATCCTTTTGGAGTGCTCCTCGGCCAGGAAAAAACTAGCTGATTGTACGTACCGCCGGCGCCACTAAACATATCAAATTTGCGCAGTCGGTTCTTCAATCTGGGATAGGACGGCGCCTTCGCCGCGCTGTTCGTTAATACGTCGGCGTCCTTTCGGTTCAGCGGGCCACCAACATCGCCTGACGATTCGTTTACTGTCTACAACGTTCGATAGTCAAATTTGCGTCGTGATAAAAGTATCGTAAAATGACACAGAATAAGAATGTTCATATCATTCAAAATAATGAGGGAACTAGAATATGCAGTACTATATAATGTGACTAGATTGCATTTAAATTTCGTTTACTACAAATGAATGATAATGGATAATTTAAGGAAGACGAGATAAACTTGAGATAATAGAACTAGGTAAAATACAAGGGTGAGATGATCTTATTAAGTTTTATCTAGGATTCTTTGAGAAATAGTATTCTTTATCAAATCTATACCAACTACCCACCCAAAGATATGAATTATACCACCATAACCATTGCAATGTGCAAAAATTTGATAAAAAAATCCAATCCAGCAGATAGATACAAGCGTAGCTAGTTTGTGCTTCTACAGTCAAGCATCAGCTCAAGAGACGAAGGTATTAAAGCACTTTATACCTGAAAACAGTAGAAACGCAAATGTCCGCCTTCGAGCCATTTCTTCAATTCTGTTCGATCGCCGCTCAGCCGACGATCGGCGGTGACGTAACAGCGATTAACGAGGCGCTCCGTCGCGTACGGATCGATTATTAGATATTCTGAAATAATCAATCGCGTAAAAGGTACCAGCACTTGAATATGATTTCTTAAATATATTCTATTATTATTTTATAGCCTTAAATACTGTTTTTTATATAGCACTAATTATACGTATATCAAAATGTACTATCCTATCGCCGATTGCTTTCAAGTCCGCGAAACGGCAAAGTGATGAAGCAGAAAACTTTGCATCTGGATCAATGTTCTACAACAAGTGATTTGACGAGAAATTATTCGCAACAGATTCAAAGTGCAACACAATGCCATGACCTGCCGCCCCTGTGATATTGTTAATACTCCCGCCTTAAACGATATTTTTTCAAAGCTAATTTAGTAAAATTATGTTTACTCAGAATTAACATGCTTTTCTTGGAAAGCCTAATAAGATTTTTGAAGTCCCTTAAAATTCATTACCTTCGCCAGACAAGTACAGCTCGTGACGATTTGACTTGAGAACTTCGGCATCACTCATCGAAGTGTCCTCGGGTCTGTAATGTTATAGAAGTGACGACATATCGCTATAGTGTTCGCAGTCGCAAATACTACTACTGCGCACGCGATTCAATTATTTAGCGTTAAAGTATCTCTTAATAACCTTGAAATATATTAAATGGCTGTATTAAGAAGTAAATGGTTCGCTATTTATTGTCGTATGCGGAACAATATCCACATTAAATGAGCAATCTCGCATTAGACTGCCCCTAGTTGGCCTTATCAAAATTGAACTTTCAGCAAAGTATGGGAATATGAAACAAACACGAACCTGACAAAGCGTCGAAGAGCGAGAACGACATTATTCTCCTCGTTCAAATCAGCACCGACAACCATTCCAATGTCGAACGTGTCACCAAAGGCGTATTCCTTGAATTCGGACGATTCAACCATATTCTTGTATCGGTCGTATTCGGGGTACTTAATTGGATCGCTGGCATACTGAAACCAAGTACGCTTTAAAATCCATGCATACTATTGCTGCATGTGAGTGCATACTATTGCTACATGCGCTCAGTTATGATAAATACAAAAATTAATCAACTGTACGATTAATTACGCTAAACCCAACAATAACCGACTTAAACTATCACAAATACAGCTGTTTTACTTTAGAAATTTTAAGACAACGCATTCACACAGAAAAATATTTAGTCCACAAATTACAGAGCCAAAAAATTAATGGCTACTTTCACGACAGGCAGTAGTGAGTCGTCAAGTAGGTCACAGCAGAGTAAATGGTAGGCCCGTTCCACATTCCTAGTGGATAATAAGAAACTGAACTAGATTGGTTAAAAAGGATAATAGGTAGGAGGAATCAAATAAAGGAGGTTTCAAGACGGTAATTACAGTGGATCAGAACATATCTAATACGAAATTCATTATTTAATGGCATGCAACGCGCCCGATACACAATTTGTATACGCAGTAAATTCCATATAACGTAAAAGAGTAAAACCTTCTCAGTGTCCTTTTCTAAAAGTGTGCGGTCGAAGAACTTTTCGAAAAATCGTGGCGGTTTCTTGTCGCCGCATTTTTGGTGGCGGAAAGAGTTGGGGACGAACATCAGCACGTCGCCGATAGCGAAT